>VWYO01007737.1:0-28054 GCA_013400275.1 Rhadina sibilatrix
GAGGGGCAGGGAGCACATTTGAAGTGATGTGTTTGTCTTCCCAAGGAACAGCTGCACATGACGGGGCCCTGCTCTCCTGGCGATGGCTGAACACCTGCCTGCCCTTGGGAATTAATTCCTTGCTTTGCTTTGCTTTGCTTTGCTTTGCTCATGTGCATGGCTTTTGCTCTCCCTATTAAACTGTCTTTATTTAAGCCCACAAGTTTTCTACCTTTTACCTTTCCAGTTTTTCCTTTTCCCTGATGCTGCTGGTGTGGGAGTGAGCAAGCAGCTGTGTGGGGCTGGGGTGAAACCATGGCAGTGACTCACTGGTTGAAGTACCCCAGCTTTCAGTTCAACTTGTAAAGCAGGTAGAGCATTCTGCAGTGCCTTCACCTCTGCTTGCTCTCAGGCCTGGCACCATGCAAACCCACCATAACCCCCACGTCTTGAGGTGACAGAAATGCAGGTGTCAGGGTCTTCAGTCAAAAGGACAGGGGCTGCTTCTCTGTCAGAACTCATAAGGATAAAAGCTGTGGGGCCCCATATGTTCCCAGACCACCCTGATATAGCAGCTTCTCCAAGTTTACAATATAATCTGCAAACTTCATTTCCTTAACAGTTCACACCAAGATAAATTCTGCCAACTCTTTTGGCTGCTTCCTTCACTCTAATTATTATTTTCTCTACTGGATTATTTCCCAGTGATTTACCTTATTCAAGCACATCTAGACATCAGGTATTTTGTTCTGATAGCCATAATTTAAATTCCACATTACTATTTTTGTATGTAAAAAACTAGTGTTCATAAATTATTTTTAAAAGAATGCTGACTTCCGAAAAAAAGTATTAGAACATCAATTTGTTCACATTTGTTCAAATTGCTATCCCTTATTTCAAAAGAAGAACAAGCACAACATGCAAACATTGAAGATCAAAGAAGACCAGGGTTCTCTATGAATTAACTTGGTTCAAGACACAGCATTAATACAATTATTATCTAAAAACCCATAAAATATTCACAATGTATTGTGACTTGAACCAGACATTATAGTTACCCATTGTCTGAAGCAATGAGAGAATGTGGTTAAAATACTAAATGTTTAGCATGCTGTACAGAAGTATCACTTAGAGAGAAATACTGTGTTAGTGTATGCAAATACAAATATGTCTGGCATTTTAAATATATTCCTACTATGTCATAGGAAAAATGTTATGTTGTGATTTAAGTTTCCTCAATTATATTAATTTGTCCATGGTTTAATAAAGAAACAACAAAACCCTATACAACAACCTAATAAACAAGATTGACCTTTTCTGTGCTTTACAAATTTCAAATAATGATACCTTCAGATTATTTTTATAATAAATAACAGACATTGTGCCCACAGGCATAACAATAGCATCACAGAATATTATTCTGTGGTGAAGCAGATAAATCACATACATACAGGGCAAAATGTACATGTATATTCAGGCATCCATACAGACTGAAAACTAGATTGAAATCATAAATCAAGATATCATTCTATTTTTAATGCTACTTTAAAGAGAAAACTATTCACTGTAGGATTAGGCTGGAAAAAGGCAGCATAGGTAAGGATAAATTTCTCCTCTTGCTTCTCAGTTACAAAAATAGACAGGTAGATACCAAACAGTTGAACTTGAAAATCCTATTGATCAGGGAAGACACTGTGACCTGTTCCAGTGCCTCACCACCCTTGCAGGGAAGAATTTCTTCCTAATACATAATTTAAACCTACTCTCTGTTCAAAGCCACTCCCCCTTGTCCTGTCACTACAGGCCTGTGTGAAGAGTTGCTCTCTATCTTTCTTATAAGCCCTCTTTGAATCCTGACTAATGAGGCCTCCCTGGAGCCTTCTCTTCTCCAACTTTCCCAGCCTGTCTTCATAGGAGGGCTACTCTAGCAATCTCTCCAGATTAAGGAGAGATTTTTCAGTCCTAGTACCCTGAGGCATCTACTTCCTAAGAGGCATTTGTGGGCAAGTTGTACTGGTGATTAGGACTTCATCTCCCAGCAGGTTTTGTTGTTTGTTTGGGTTATTCTGGTGAGAGAACAGATTGTCCTGGGACACAGGCCATGTGGCTCTTTTTATCTTCTTTCTTGCATAGGCATATAAGCCTAAAATAATTACCTGGGATATGAGTTTTTTTCCTCTTCAGATGGGAGAGGACAATATTTGTATATTTTACTGATATCACTCAATATGCATTAGCATTCTACAGAAATGAAAGCAACACTAACAAAAATCTGATAATGACAGAGGAAAGCATGAAGGAGGTCTTTCCCTTAATGATAATGGCATGAAACTGCCTGGTTTAGAAGGTTTATATCTCTGTCATCACATTATCTAAACACGTAATTTTGATTGCACCTACATTTCCCATGATGTTTATTTCATGAGGCACTGAGAATTCTTATGTAACATGTCAAAACACTGCAGTGTACCTAGAACTGTACTAAAGGCCAAAACCTACAGTTACAAAGTGGCACATAAGGAGAACAAAAGTGCTTGAGGATTTTACTTGGGCCACACATCAGCAAGAAATTTGTTAAGTAAAATCCTCAGTTGCTTTGTTCTGCAAATTGTTTCCTTCTCATATTAAAAGAGAACAAAATAAAATTAAAATAAAAGCAACATAACTTCATATGAGGCAGATAAAGTAGCAATTAGCTTACTTTAATTTTGTTCAGATTGGAAAAGAGAAGGCTTAGGGGTGACCTAATAGTACCTGAATTCAGCCTTCTAGTACCTGAGAGGAATCTACAAAAAAAATGGAGAATGACTTTTTACAAGAGCATGCAGTGACAAGACAAGGCGGAATGGCTTGAAACTGATAGAGAACAGGTTTAGATTCAATATTAGGAAAAAGCTCTTTAATGTGCATCTGGTGAGGCATTGCAACAGGTTGCCCAGAGAAGTTGAGGATACCCCATCCATGGAAGTGTTTAAGGACAGATGGGATAAAGCTCTGAGCTTTGGTTTAGTGGCAGGGGAGTCTGCCCATGACAGGTGGGTTGGAACTTGATGATCTTTAATGTTCCTTCCAACCAAAACCATCCTGACTCTATGATACAAAGACACCTTTTTTGTGGTTTTTTTCAACAATTCTCCATACAAGAATGATCCCAGCTGTGATTTGGCTCAGGTCAAACAGCTTTTGCCAATATATTCCTGGGTGAGATTCAGGCATTAGCTTAGACCTGAGGCAATTTTCACTAGGAAATGTGGAAGCAGCCACTCTGTTTTCATAGAACTCTTGAGGTGGAAAGGGACCTCTGGACATCATCTAGTTTCACCACTTGACTCAGACTCAGTTCAAGTAAGTTGGTCAGGGCTGTGTCCAGACACGTCTAGAACATCTCTATAAAGAAGGTTCCATAACCTCTCTGTGTAACCTGTTCAAGTGTTTGAGTAAACTCACTGTAACAGCTTATTTCCTGAATGTACACAGAATTTCCTAGTTCAATTTGTCCTTATTGCCCCAGGTTCTGCCACTAACCACACCCCTGAGAAGAGTCTGGCTCTTTCACCCAATAACTTGGGTGAAAGATATTTGAAAGTTTACTTCCCAATATCCTCCAAGCCTTCTCCAAGATGAAAAGTCTCAGCTCTCCTGAATGTAAGATGCACCCACCCCTCCATCATCTCCATGGCCCTTTGCTGGACTTGTTCCAGAATATTCATGTCTGTTATATTGGTGAGCATAGGACTACACTCACCACTCCAGATGTGGCCTCACCTGTGCTGAGCAGAGAGGAAGAATCACCTGCTTTTACCTGCTGGCAAGGCTTTTCCTAAAGCAGACCAGTTTGGGAAGATATTAGCATTTAATTTTACAGTTGTGGTCAAGACCACAGTAACTGGTTTCAAAAAGAGAATATGGGTCTGGAACTGTTTAACTTACTATGCATCTAAACTGATAATTCATACTACTGTTCATTTCCAAAACTATTCTGAAGTAATAGGGAATTATTAAAAGTTTAAAATAAATTTGGAATTCACAGGAATGGCAAGGGTTTCAGGGATTCTACAAATTACATCCCTTTGCATGACAAAAACAATAAAGAAAATCTGCTTTTCTTTTTTTCCCTAGTAAACACAAGTTTGTTTCAGAAAGTGAAGGTGTGTGGAAGACACTAATGTTCAAGGCTACTTATCTTTTCTGTAGACAAGCTGTTTCAATACCATTTAAAGGTCTCTACACATATTGGATTTTAGCAGCCTCTCAAAACTGAATGTAAGAAGCCTATGTCTGTTTTAGTGTGATAAGATATTGCCAATGGTTTGGTAAAGAGCACTGCTTTGGCAAAAAAAACCCAACTCTATTCAACATGTTATATCTCACCTTTTTATCTCACGTCTTAAGCAATGCTGTAATCAGTTCACCTACTGCACAGCTAAGTCCATGTAAGAATCAAGTATATTAAATGATCTTTAATCTATAGAGTAAAATGATTTCTTATGAGTTCAAAAACTTTACTTTTTGTTCCCACCAGTTATCCACTATTTTTTTCTTCTCAACAGGAAGATCCCAAGAACCTTAAATTTAAAATATGCTGCAATTTGCCATCCCAGAGTATGTACGATAAACTAAAGACCTAAAGTATTGAGAAACTCATCTGGCACAAAACAAAATCAACTAAAATGTGTAAAACTGAGATACACCTAAGGACATAACAAAGAAACTGGAGAACAGGATTTCAATATGCAATTAAGAATATAATTTTCCTAATCTTTATACGATATTTTCTGTATTGGTAAGAAAGTCAATAATTTCTAAATCTGCTTTCCCTAAGGCAGGAATTTGGAATATACCTTCCTCACAAATAGTTTAAGATCCATAACAAAAAACTGGGTATTCATCTCTAACAGGCAGTCTAAAAAAATTGAGGCTTTGAGTGTGTAAGAAGCCTGACAGCAGGAGAACTTGGTGGGTCTAAGGATAACCCACGAAAAGCTGTGCCTTCATATTAAGAAAAAGCCCAAAACCAAGAATGTATTTGATTTGTTTTCAGGCCCAGAAACACAAAAAACAGTACTGGTTGCACATTAGATACTTCTTCCACTAGAAATCCAGAGCCACCTACTACCAATACATACTTAAAAGAGAAGACCCCTCTTTCAAACACCTAAGGTGAGTGGTGAATGTTTTCACAAAGATTCATTTGATCCCAATGAGGTTAAATCTTCCCAGGCTTCCTCTACAGATGGTAGTGAGAAATTAACTGTACCTGAAGGGCAATAGAGCACAGAAATCCACTGCAGCAGCTCTGCACATATGGAGAAGGACTTCTTTCTACATTAACTACAGAGACAGCCCAACAAGATGATCCATGCTAGATGGGAGTACTCAGTAAGGAGAGAAGCAAATATTAACATGTTATCAATCCTGAGCAGGCAGTAGTAAGAGCACTGGCTGGACGATGAGATGTAATCTCCAGGGCAAGGTCAGTTATTGTTAAGAATATCCATAAGCTGGTGAGTGTGAGTAGTCTTTACGAGTAAGCTTTTTTCATGACAGGGTTTTAGTCATAGCATTTACCCAGAATGCAAGAGGCTGGGTTCTAGTTTTAATCTAAAGGGACTCTAGTCTGTTATCTCCTGCACCAAAGAGTCACATTAGAAAATCACCAAATAAAAAAAGCACAATGGGTTCACAATCCAGTCCTTTTACTGTAAGCTGGATAAATTCAGTTCCAGAACCAGTTACTGGTTCCATGCCTCCTGCTTTAGCTATACAGACCAAGTGTCTAAAAGCATATGCAAAATGATAAAGCTATGACAGACCTGAAGATCAGCTCCACAGCCCAGGCTAGTAAATTCAAGGAGATTAATAAACATATGATTAAAAGTTTTCTTCATGTATGGATAAGGGTCATATGCCTAGAGTACAGCAGATTGGACATAGTGGCTATGGCTTACTGAAGTGTATTGGCAAATCACAGCTAGAATTGAAATTTCACCTGCATAAAATAGATTTTAAGAGCTCTGTGAAAAAGGGAGCAGAGAGTTACTAGCACCATCTTCTTTTCAGATCTACTATTCAATCTAGAAAAGTTAATTGCTGAAAGTTTCCCATATACTAAGGCCTATTTTTTTTTATTATTGCACATTGCATTTAAACTCTTGGCCAAAATAATAAAAAAAAGCATCTTTTCTATGCACACAAGGTAAATTGTAAACCCCTCCTCATCAGGATACCAGATGATCTATCTTAATAATAGTGACAGAAACTTTCCCAGAACTCAACTGCCATTCATAATGTAAAACTAAAAAGAAGGAAAAAGATCAATACAGGCATTATAGATCTGCTGCACATATAAAAAGATTATCCCATCCTCAGTCACACAACTTGTCAATGGGCCTGGTTGTATTATTCAACAACTCCAAGAACAATGCAATTCTTTCAAAACAGTAAGAATGTGAAACATAAGAATAGACTCTGTAAACTTTTCCTGGAATATTAGTGTTTCAAATCTCCACATAACATGCTGTGACCTAGATAAAATATAATTTCCATCTACAAATATGGGCTTCTTCAGTGTGGGAGAGTTACCAAAGGTAAACCAACACAAAAGATTAAGTCCTTCTGCCCAGTGCCTGGTAGAGCAGACAGCACGAGAGCACAGCGGATCTGAACACATTAAAGGTAATGCACATAAATTTACTTAGGGCATGGATAAATTAATACATTTTTCTTATAAGAAATTGAACAAATAGCAGGAATCATTTGCAATGATCAACAACTATATATAATAGGATCATATCTTAGTAGAACACACACAGAGCCTTTTCCACAGACAGCAAAGCAACAGCAAGAACCACAAGATACCGAAAATGTACTTCAATTTAATTTCACCACATCATAAAGGTCTTTCCAAAATGCACAGTCAACCTTGAGATAAAATGTTTGAATGATCCTTTTATACCCTGTGTATTTATTTGTATCTCACAATCCCAGTAGTGCAGATTAGTCAACTGCAATGGTGCTTTGTGAAAAAAAAAATGACAGATATGATGAAAAATGCAATCACAAGAAGAAGCTGACCATAGTAATTTGTATTCACACAAACTCTGCTGTGTTTTTTATTCATTAATGAACAAAAAATCCCAGAAGTTTGATCTTTTTTCTTTTCCTCCCTTTCTTCTTCTCTCTTTGTGTATTTTTTAACTATTATTGACTACTGCAAGTCTAAGGGAAATGCCTTGCAGAATAAGCACTTGTGCACCCAGCCTGCTTATGTTGCATATGGTAGAGACAGCAAATTTTCCTCACTGAAAATTTCCTGCCAAATTGAAAGGCATAAAAAATGTCCCCATGAAGGTGAATGAGGCCATCATCAGGCTTGCTAATCCAGATATTTCTATGAAGTATATTGGAATGTGTGCCCCACCCCATCTGCCTGTCCCAAATGCTTGTAGCAGAAAGGTCATATGCTACTAGAGAAAGGGTTTAGTAGGGTGTGAAGATGATACTATGAAATATGCACTTCATTGATCATAGCACTCTTTATAGATATTGAAATCAAGAACAAAGCAATAAGCTGTGTCTGGACGTCACGAAATGCAATTTCAAATCAGCCGGCACAAGATGCAATAAAAGTTCTTTTATATAATGAAACATTGCATGATTGCTTAGTTATATATATGGTACAACACAAAAATTGAACTGGTGGAATTTCAAGCCTAAATAAAAGACCAAAAGTTGCTTTATAAAAAAGAATAATACTAATTTAACAATTCTAGATGAGACAAAGGTTTGTTGATTTGAGAATGTGATAATAGAAGTATCTATACAGTAAAAATAAAGCATGATAGAAATCATTAAACACTGTCAAGTTTAACACTGAGAATTTATTTTTAAATAGGGCATTTGGCATTAAAATGAACTTTTTATGAAATAATTGTAGTTAGATAAGCAAAAGACACAAGTCACAACCCCACTCCATTTTAGTATTTCAGATAATCTGTTTCTTCTCAAGATACTCTATTCTATATTGGTAATGAAAGTCATAAATTAATCCTTTAGATGACACACTCATCCTGTGTTTAGTCTACCCTTAATATTAATTTATTCACTTTGTAACTCATACCACTAAAATATTTCAGTTTTAGTTCATCTAATGCATTCTAGTCAGAAAACTCTTTATCACTGACCTATCAGTATATTACTGGCTTTGTTTCTAATGCAACTCTTGTTTCACATTAAACCTTGTTCAATATCAGAGTCAGCTCTATCACAGAAGCTGATACAATTTCTCTAGCTCTCCTTATACAATCCATTTCAAATTTACTGTTTTGTACTCTGAAAGACAAACTGTTCAGCATCTCTCTTTAGAAGGAATGAAATTCTTTATCTTTCACTACAGCTTTTGCCTTGCAACCTTCTGAAAGATCATTTTGCACAAAATATACAGAAATATTTTCAGGTAATTGCAGAAAGGTGTCTGATAATAATCAAGGAAGAAAATTTCAGGAGATTTATTGAACTATTACCATTTCACTCTTTTATTTGAAAAGGTCTGATTTTACTGTGTTTTTTTCCCCCTTTTTAAACAGCAATATGTAAAATTAATCCCAGTACCACTGAATCTCTTTAAAGTGGTTAAATAGCCTCTAATTTGTCTCTGATGCCCTTGCGTTCAGAATCCCCTATTGCTCACCTTTAGAAGAGTTCAAACCACCAACCTTAAAAAGATGTCATAGATATTCCGTGAAATATTTCAGTGTTTTTTAGGCTGTATCACAATCTTTTTATTCAACACCACGTTGGAAAAAAATTCTACACTGTCCTATTGTTGTTTTTCTTACTTGATGGGAGAATTCTTAAACTCAGAAGGATTTTTTTATGCTTACCACCCGACATTTTTCCTTATTAATATTTTTACTACTTGGCATTTACTTCTTTATGAGTTCCTTATTGTGCTGACCTTCGCATTGTTACTCAAGCTTCATATACCAAAAACTTTCCAGCAGAATATGATACATATACAAAGGGCATCCACATTAATCCAGAACTAAAATTAAATACATAAAAATCTGGTCTGGAATCACAAAGGAAATAGTAAGGATATCTGTAGCAGGTGTTGGCAAATCTCAGGGTTCCATGTTACTGATCTTCCTTCCAGTATTACAGTGAGTGATGAAATCCAGAACTTTGGTCATCCACTGCTGTGCAGAGCAATCAGCTCCATTTGTTACACTGAGCAACGAGAGACATTCCAGCAGTGTGGCACAGTGGCTGTGTGAGCTCCTTTCTCCATGTCTTCTAGCTAATTATAAAAACATGTTCTGATTTATACAGTCTCCTGCAGTGGCATTCAGCTGGCTACTGTTTAGTAGAAGCTGTCAATTTAATAGTGCCACATGGTGGGATGTTTGTGAAGATGACTGTTCTTACAGACATAAATAAATAAATAAATACAGTCAGTGTTGCTTTGAAGCTCACTGTACAGAGATTTTGTTTGTTGGAAACATTCATTCTGCAAAGGCAACCACTTACCTTGTTCACAAAAAGAAAATTAAGAACATAAATAGAAAATTAATTTTGTTCTCCTTTATAAAATTTTTATGCAAAGTCTCTAATAGTGAAATTTTAACACTTCATTTAAAATAACTGAGTCAGAATAGTACGGGATTAAAATCTATGGGGCATGAAAGCGTTCTTCACTTTCATCTGATTCCTAGAACCTGAAGCACAGAATGATTTCAGATGACAGGCTTTCAAGTGAACATGAGAGGAGAATGAAACATTGCCTGAAGAAAAGTATAAATCTTCTTTGTAAGAAAGTTCATCCAATGCCAGCTTAATATAACTCAATTACTAACAGAAAAAAGAAAAAAAGGAGAATCATATATAGTATGTGATTTGATTATATAGGGTAGTTCTTAATTGTGCTCCTAGAGAAGAAATTAGTAAAAATTCCCCTGCTTTTTCCTGACAGTAGAACAGCCAGTCATGTCTCAGGTATGAAAATAGAATTAGTTGTCTTATATCATAACCAAGCTGAAAACATAATTATTTTTGTGGATTTTTTTGGTTTTTGGGGTTTTTGTTTGGTTGGGGTTTTTTTGTTTTGGCTTGGTTTTCGTTTTGGGTTTTTTGGTTTTTTTTTTTTTTTTTTTTTTTTTTTTTTTTTTTTTTTTTTTTTTTGTTTGTTTGTTTGTTTGTTTTTTGTAATCTCCTGTGCCATTAGCTTCTACTTGTTTGTACTCACTTACTTGTTTAATTACAGAAAATAAGACACCAGTGCACGACCAAGGTTAGTTTTTAGGTAACTAGCAATATGATTTTTAACATGGACTTAGGAATTGCCAGCACATTCTAGCTTTCATCACTTTCCTCTTTCAGGTACTTCTTACTTATGAATCACTAATGATCTAAGTAAATCCTGTAGCAGATCTGACCTATCAGTGCACATAGTTAGGAGAAATTATTTGGCCAAAACCATCTTTTACTTTTTCTTATTGAAAAATTTGAGGTTAAGTTTTCAGATCTATAGTGCAATTTAGCAATCTCTGACTTAGGGAATGTCATGTGCAGAAGAAACAGCTCAATTCTACTGTGCCTTTGGCCTTGACATAATATCTCAAATAATTTACAAAGTCAGTGATTTGGTATACAACTAATAAAGTATGAGATAACTTGTACGTACAGCAGACATATTCATTTAAATAAGTTTGTATTAGCAGCAGGTGTGCAAAGCGTTGATCATTGCATATTTCATGCAGAGCATTTTTTTTTTTGAAGAATAAATGTTGTCCTTTCAGTATCATATATTTTGAAGTGAATCATCATTATCATTAATTGTGATTAGCAAACACTGTTTGCTACATGGTGAGCTGCCCTGATGCTACAAAAGCATCCTGTCCTGCTAAAGGACCGTCCTCAACAAACCACCCACCTGAACCTAACAGGAGCCCCAAAAGCATTAACAACCCCAATGTCTACTCACAGACTGCATCTCACCAGCAAGATGTGTTATGTGTTCAACAATGGTATCACCTCTGATCACAGTGCTGAGCCCCAGCTACTTTTCCTGTTTCTTTTGTCCAGAATGGTACCATCCATTCTAAAAATCATTTCATCATTGGCACCAGAGTATCAACACCTCAAAGCTAAACAGTCTGGCAAACTGTATGTGTTTATTTGGCATGATCCAAAGCCTGCTGATGCAGAGAACACATCTATTGATTCTGATGGGTTTGGTGTTTGCTTTCTTATTACTATGAAGCAGAAATATTTTGGATGTTAAAAGAATAGCTATTATTGCAGTGAATTAAAAACATGAAGTTCAGACCTTAAGATTAGAGAGAATAAACGGCCAAGTGTTTCAAGCTAAAGAAGAAATATGTCTTGGTCAAATTACAGCAGCCATGTTAACAGAACACGTGGAAGATGGCTCACCAACACAAATCAAACTATCAAACAAAACAAATCAGGACTATCTCCCTGGAACTGTCAGTAAGACAGAATGGATCTGGGATCTGGGATCTGTGAACAGAGCCCTGTGAGCAATGACGGGTACTGCAACTGTTCTAAGGTGTCCTTGGCAATACCAGAGCAAGGCTCACTCCTGCCAGCGGTGGCTTTAATGTTAAATCAGAAGTGACAGGTGGAAAGAACATTAGGAAACCACAATCACAGAAATTAAGTACTAATTGTGCTGGTTCCAGTTTTGCTTTGGTAATTTTTTTCCTTAAAAATAATACATAAAAACACCCAGAGACTTGCCAGATAGCAAGAACAGATAGAACAGCAAAACAGCCCAGGCATCTCTCTACCAATGCAAGATTCAGATCACTTGCCTAAAATCTAAGTGCATACTAGGACACAGATATCAGTAGAAGCCACAATAATCTAATACTATGCGACTCTTCAAGCAAAATCTAGAATAAACTAAAAGAGCAGATTTAAGACACTGTTAAAAGCAGTGAAGGCTGGTGTGAAGAAGAGTGTACAAGAATCAGCAATGACTTAACTTCAGCTGCAGTGCTTATGGCTGCATATCCACAGAGATGTGCAAAACCAAAGGGATAAGCAGAGAAATATGGCACCTCATAAAAGAAAATTCTGAAAAAGGAAAATCTTGAATTGGAACACCACTGGAATACTAGAATGACAAAAATAAAAGCACAAAAAGACTAACCAGTACTCTTCAAAATTCCATCTAAATATATCTGTTTGCTCAAGTCCTTTTACAGAAATGTGAAGTACTCTACAGTGATCCATAACAACACCTCAGGTTGGTAAAATAAATTCCTAACTGTTGTTTGGTGTTGCCATAAGTGGGATAGTACCACTGTCACAACAAAAAAACTGTGGAGCAGGCTCTGTTCAGGATCAGCTGCCCCAAAAAAAATCACATGTGAAGAAGAAAGCAAAAGAACAAGTAACCATAGGAATTTATCTGTCTCAACAGAAATGCATAAGATGAAAAGGAGTGCTCAATAAGAAGTGACATTTTAGACAGGAGAGGCTGAAAGCAAATATACACAAAACATCTGCTCTTTTTTTTTAACATGATCTTTAAATTTCAAACATAATGTCACTGAAAAGAGGCAGTTATGAGAGATGGAGATTAGAGGAGATTAAATCAACATCTAAAATTAACTACAAATTGCTATGAGAAGATCTGGGTGCTGGATAGAAAGGCTTTGTCCTTCAATAAAGAAAAATAAGTAATTACCAACAAGAAGGGTTTTTTGCATCAGAAAGTGAGACTAGAAATATTTGATGCATATATACTGGATCTTGATAGAAGAGTCCCCCCAGTGAACCTGGTAAATGGAAACCAGCTAATAGAAAGTGTTACAAAGACATTAGGAAAAATCATTGGCAGTGAATGCCCAGCACAACAGTGAATCACTGCTCTATTGAGAAGGCAGGAACAGCAGTAAAAAGCCCAGAACAGGAGGGACCCATGTACCAGTTCTGGCACTGGGCAACCTTAGCTCAGCCGGTGTTTACCTGCCACCCTTCAGATAACCATCTCCATGCCTGCCATAGCTTATATAAAACAAAATGGTGTTCAGAAAACAACTACCATAAGGTTTTGGCTCAAAATTGTGCTAAGAGACAACATTTCATAGGCTTTTTTTTTGTTTTTCTGTTTAGCTCTTGTATGAAATACAACATGACATGTTCAATCAAGGTGTTTCCATCAGGTCAGAGCATTCTTCATTTTGAGCACTGGAGTTACTTGAAACTGGAGTTCTCTTCTCTGACCCAGTGTAGTTGTCACAATCTGAAACCTGTCATGCAAAATATTTCAGACAAATGTGTTTGTAAACAAAAGACTTGATGATTCCCTTTTATTCAGACAGCTGGTGTGCTATAAAAATCTTTCAAACATGAAAATAAACAATTGTAGAGGTAACTGATAAATTAGGTCAAAATCTCACCCTGACTACTCAGCTACTGGGTGCAACAGATTAATCAGTAGCAGACTAATCAGTACAAAGTTATCCTAAACACGTTTGAGACAGTGGGTGCTATTAATCTCTCTTCTTTTGAGGGACAACCGTGCCTATTCTTACTCTTCCACCCCACTACAGTCTGTGACTGTATTTGCATTTTGCATATTTTGTGACTAAGTGCATTTGCATGTTCTCCTGGTGTCTTTAGTCTTTTAGATTAGATCACGAATTAAGTAAACATAATTTTTCATTTTAAATTTTAATCAGTTGTGAACTGTCTTTTTTAACAAAATCTAGGATATGTAGATCTTCCTTCATATTGTTATCCACTACCAGTTCTATTTCAAAAGACAGTCCACAAAAGGTAATTAAAATCAAAGAAAGAAAAATGCATATTTGCTCATTTACTTACTTTTCATCATGTAATTTACTACTGTAAAATTGCCTTAAGTTTCATAAAATCTGGTAGCCAATAAAGGCTTTAAAATACAAGCCCAGAGCTACTCATCAAAGATGTGAATTGAAGCTATTTAAAAAGAAAACCCTGTCCTGCTTTCCTGTCTATCCACTGTTGTCAAGATTACATTTTTCCCAGCCCAGTAACTTTCAGACCCACTCAATACATGATAGAGCAGCATGTCCATTGTACAGCATATGTAGAAGGTGGCAAGAATTTAAAGTACTGTCTGCAGACAAACTTTTTTTTTTTGAGTTTAAATGCATTTTATGCCAACTCTCTGCAGAAACAGACTGCCATGTACTGGCCTATCAACACCATGCCATCAAAAGTTTTTGTTTCCTTCCTATAGGTCCTGTCAACTCATTTGGTGATTTGGTAGAATATTACCTTTCCTAGTCTTTTAGCTCTGACAAGGTACTTAAAGATAAAATTCGAAACCATAAACTGCTTTACCATGTCAGCCAAAAAAAAAAAAAAACAAAAACCAAAAAAAACCACAACAAAACAACCAACAAAAAAACACCAAAAAAAAACACCAAACCCCCCAAACCCCCCCAAAAAAAACAAAAAACCACCCCCAAAAAAGGGAAAAGGATAGTGAGTAAAAGTTTTAACTCTTGGTGGTGAGGTATATAAATTCTGAAATTCTACCATACTATTAGTATTGTAAGTCTCTCTATCGGTCAACAGAAGTTATTTCCCTTCTTATTCATCTTTACTTAGTGCTATGACATATTACATTCTTCAGGTGTTTATATTAATGTGGGTTTCCAAGAAATGTTTTATAAGTTTTAGTATAGTTTTTTGATTGTAATTTTAGTGTGGTAGATAACTTGAAAGGGCCTCTTGCCCTAGAATGTATTCTTATCATGATTTGATAAGGGTTTCTAAGACAACCTGAGTCTCTGCTTGGAGATTCCTTCCTATTGGTTCTTTTCCCTGTTCTATTTCTGTTTTATGTATAATTATTCCCTCTGTCCATCACGGAATTTTTATCTTCAAGGTCCAAGAGTTTCGACCATCGGTTGGCGTGACCCCTTGAGACCACTCCCAAACCTATTTTAGATTTGTTAGTGTTTAGGTAATCTAGCTGGCATGTATTGTTTAGATTGTTTTATTGGTTCATATACTCTGTACCCACCCCTTGAACTGTCCTGAACAAAAAAGCCCTGCAGCCCAAGGTTCGGGCTCTCTCTGGAGGCATCGAACTGAGGCTGGGGGATCCCCTGACCCCCTGAAACCTCTGTTCCCTGAATGCCTTGGAGGGTCCACTCTTTCTAAACCACAGCCTTGACAGTGTAAATAGAACTGCCTGCAGAGCCAAGATCTCACCAAAAGGTACTGTTGAAGTGTATCAGAGCTGCCGGGAGTCCAAGCTGAACACCAGGCTGGGCCAGAGAAAAATACGCGAAGCAACATATTAAGACTCTTGTGGTAGCATAATGAAATATTGAAACTGTAAAAGATGTTTGTATTTGAAGAGCATCAATTTGCATCAGTGTTCCAAAATACAGAACACAAGCAGGACATGTAATTTCTGCATGGGTTATTTATTTTGCTGTTTTGGAGTGGCAGCCAAGAGCGTCACCTTTCTTACTATGATTAATTGACAAGTCAGTCATAATTAGTTAGGAATTCCCTGCTGATGTACACCACCAAGATTTATCGACTGCAACCAATAGAGAGACTCAGGTTTTCTGGAAGAAATGAAAAAGCTCTGTAGCTGGTAGTTAACTAAACCCAAGGGAGGGTTGCTCCTAGATTCAAATATAGACTTGCTGTTATATCCCAGAGGATGACATAAGGATTTATACACTTTCTAACAGCTCCATATTTACCATAAAAGCTCAAGATGTTCATATGATACATATGAAATATTGGTTAGTTTTTTTAGTCTGTCATATTTTTTCTTCATTCACACCTCTTGGCAATCAGTTGTGCATGTTAATTGCAGTCAATGAAGTAAAGAGCCCTTTCTTCAATTTTCAATAAGTTCTTCCATTTCCAGTGGAAACACCTTGTTTTTGTATAATGAAACAGTCCAAATGGGAATTAAAAATCCACTTTCTCCATGCCATTTATTACACTGTGAAGTGTACAGCTTCCTGTACTCACTGCTCATCTCATTTGGCCTTTAAACCACATTTTTGCTTGCACACTGCAAGGCCCTCAATACTAAACCTTCATAACCTCTTTTTCAGCATTAAGGAGTAAGGAGACAACGCTGTAGGCTAACTCAGTTTGCTCTTGGATTCGCTGATGCTACACCAAAATGACTTCTTTTTGCATTAGAGATTAGTGATTATAGTACATGACAAAGATGCCAGAGACAGGGGTCAGTTCCCTCATCAGAAAAAGATGCGAGAAGTATTGTCCAGTTGATTAAATTCCAATAAAAGTTGCAAATTTCAAGTTCTGCCTTTGAAAGGTCATCAAGATGTATTATAAGGATTCTGAATGAATCCCCAGGATGCATAATTAAGCAATCAGATACATTGTATTATCCATTTCCATAAATTAACATCTGATTCAGAATAGTGTGCTCAGTCTGTGTGTCACAAAGGAAAATGGAATATCAGGCGATCCACTCACCAATCAACATTCTTCACTTTCCTCAAGGCAGTCCTTTCTGTAAGGTTAATATGACATTAGGTTGATGGAGTAATATTTTTGCTGATTTAGCTGCCCACAAACATTTTTCTGTTACATATAATAGCCTGTAAGTGGAATTTGTTTCTGTTCCACAGTCATATGTGCTCAGTTTTTCCCACATGCATTATTTGGATTCTGCTTAATGAGGGGGGGAAAAAAAGTTCATCTCCATTACCAATGCACTTTAATCTACATATACAGAAATAACTTTGGCAAGTCAGGAGCATTAGATTTAAGTTTTACAGCAGTCTTTATATTCAGAACTATAACAACTGTTTATTATATGTAATTGTTGTATCTCTCATTTCCCAGAGTATGACTGGTTTCAGTAAAGATCATGACCTTTTTCGGCTACAAAAACTTTCCCTGTGTCACACCATTCAAGAAAGGAAAACTCACAAAAAGGATAATTATGGAATGAAACTTGTGTTGCCTGCCAGTATAAAGGAGTTCTAAAGTTACATATGTGTGAATGATCAGTGTGCTATCTACGTGGCAGTACAGAAACATATCCTGACACATTTCCAGATATAGAAAAAGTTTCCTGCAGTGATTGTACACTGCTGATTATCTCATACATTAAGATAATTTGAACAGAAATGAGAAGCAATGAAAAATAGTAGCTAAAAATCATGTCTTCAAACAGATGGGTATAAAAAGACTATCACTTACTTTTAAAAAGATGCAGGAGTTCATGTTCTGAAATCACATACTTTTTTCCTCCTAATTCTTTGATATAACAATAACATATGTTCTGGAGGGTCTCTGTCTTTTCATTAAAAACAAATTATGTGTTTTCCTCTTTAGAAAAAAGGACAGCATCAACTCAGTATTCCCGGGTCCCACAGACAGCACTCCAGCACATTTGGGAAAGCAAGGCTGGTTGAAGAAACTACTTATTCATCTGCCAATTGCACGGCTGTGTCCCACAGCCTCTGCTGTGTCCCACGCCTTCTGACTCCAGCCACAGACCTTACTTCTCTGCCTCTCAAACACACCTGTTGCATACAGCTTCAGTTGTTGCAGGCAAGCTACCTCTTAATTCTTGATAGATAAATTGGTTTGGACTGGCTTTATACAAGGAATAATTCTGACAAGACACCGTATTTATTGAATAATCCACCAGCTGCTCATTAGTCTTTTGAGACAGTAAAGCTGCAGTGTGGTTAGCAAGTTAACCAAGATCTGGTTTTCTAATGAAATGACGTATTTTCCTGCCTGCTCAAAGGTGTAGTGCCCTTATGTAGCTGAGTCAATTTTTAAACAGAAATTACCTGGAGGCAATTTTTGGGTTTGTGCCTTACATAACAGACAGAAGAAAAAGTATTAAATGAACTCATCTAGGAAAAATGGAAAAAATATTTTATTTTAATTTTATATTCCTATTAGTATTCTTCTGAAAAGACAGTGAAATGATATTATCAGCACACATTTATGGAAGTAAAAGTAATAATAATAAAATATAAGCAATAAAGTCATAATGAAGTCTTTATTAGAAATATATACTAAACTCTCCTTTTCTGGAAAAGGTTGAAGAGATGTCTAAATTCAGGTTCCAAATAACTATGAGGAGTTTAACAAGATGAAGCCAGACTCTTCTGTCATGTACAGTGGTAGGACAAGGGACAGAGACACAAATTAAAGTGAGAGATTCAGACTGAATGCAGGAAAACCTTTTCCATATCAAAGACAGCCATGCAGTGTAGTAAATTGCCCAGAGAGGTTGTGCAGCTTCCAGCCTCAGAAATTCACAAGATCCAACCAGATAAAGCTTAGAGCAGCCTGGTCTAAGCTCACAGCTCAACTTACCTTGAGCTGCACTACAAACCTTCCACCTCGGCATGATCCAATGAAAGCTTAAAAAAGGTGTACAGATCTTCTAAGTTTTTTGCCATTTAACCTGAACATACCTCAAAATTACTTTCCTTGCAGAAGATGTGAAAACACAGATTTTGGGAAAGTTTTCTTTCCTGAGACAAACAAAAGAAAAATGATAATTCAATGAAAACATTTCTGATTTTATTCCAGTACTTGTCCTTGCAACATGCTCTTCTAGGGAGTTAGTTAGTTAGTTAGTTAGTTAGTTAGTTAGATTGTTTGTTTGTGTGTTTTTGTTATTGTTTGTTTGTTGGGGATAATTTTAATTAAACAACTGAAGAATATATTAGTTGCTAAGTTTATGAAGATGATACCATGCTTAATTTCAATGATCATGTATTTTCTCCACTGAAGGGAATTACAAGACAAAGAATCAAAACACTATAATAATTTGTAAGATACATATGACCTGAACACTGGCAACAAAAATAGTTGTGAGATAATCTTGAAATCTATCTGTGATTAGTTTTCATTCCACAGCATAACAAATGTGAAACAAACACAGCAAGTGCCCACTACATGCAGTCTTACAAGGTTTTTAGTACAGAAACACAGGCTAGACAAAGATGTTGAAAAAAGAGCAATTGTTCTCTTTTGATCAATCATTTCATTCTTCAACAACACACAGTTGAAAAACAAGATCAACAAGAAAAAAGAAAGCACTGATACTTCTATTATTCATTCCAATTATTAACTAACTGAAATAATAAAGCCATAGCACGTTCAGCTACACTGTAAGGTGAAAACACTCATGATAAAAATAGATGGTGATCATGCAAAACATTGTTGAATATATTGCTTTTTAAAAAACTTTTTTCTTCATAAGTATATAATCAATACTGATTTGAAGCTCTTTGCAGCACAGTAGACTTGGACCAGTTTGGATACTGCACTTTCAGTGAAAGTCAAATTTCAAGGGAATTTTAGGCCATCTGCAAAGCTGAAAATATCTTCACTGACAACAACAAATGCTATGAAACTATGTCGAGATCCTGAAACCTACTGAACTACACAGGAGGCAAGAGACTTTATCTTTTATTAGACCAAACAGCAGTCAGAAAATAGACTTAATGCCTTTAAGCACAGAGTCCTTTCTCCAGGTACAATACATACCTTCATTTCATTCATGCTTAGATGCCTATACCAAAAATAAATTTAGGACCTAGGTTTAGCCTCTGAAAAAAATAAAAACCTTGATATCAAAGAGCTTCAAGAGCTCCTGTGGCATATTGTTCCATGAGTCAGTCTACTGCCCCACTCAAGAGAGAAAGGGGATAACTGCAAGGCAAGTCCAATCATTTAAGGAAATAAACTCCGAATTCTTCCTCAGACACTTAGATCTTATCACTTGCTCCCAAATAGTTTACATTTAATAATTTTGAACTGTTTTGGGGGGCTGCATAGGTGATTTGCTTGACTAAATCAAGCCCAGAACAACCACGGGGTGCCTGAATGGAATCACAGAATCACAAAGTGGCTGAGGTCAGAAGTGATATGTAGAGGTCATCTGGTCCAAGCTCCCTGCTCAAGCAAGGCTACGCAGAACCAGTTGTTGAAGAGCACATCCACATGGCTTTTGACTGTTTCCAAGGCGGAAGGACTCCACAGCCTCTTCAGGACACTTATGCCTTCACAATAAAAGTAGATTTGTAAACTGCTGCATTATGATGCTCTTAATAAATAAGGTAGAATTTCCCAGAGCAGTTTATTGACAGCATTTTTAAAATGTTATCAGTCAGACCAGAGAATTGTCAAGGAATGTATCTTGAGAGAAATGTGTAATTAAACAAAAGCATGTCAACACAAGTGTTTAGACGCACTCTCCACTATGCAAAGAATAAAAAAAATAAAATGAGACACTATTTCTCCTTTTTGGTGCTAGCCATTCTAGTTGTTAAAGACCATGTTCTCAACAAGGTAACATTTTGTCTTGGGTTATGGAACCAAAATGTGTATTTTATTTCATCTGCTGAAAGCAGTTGGGGAGATGTTTTTCTTTATCTCTTGTAACTCTGGGAGGAGGGGGGCAGATGCCTTTTGATAATGGCATCTGCCATTATCAAAACCAGGCGGGCCTGTGTTTCTTATCTCTTTTCACAACAGGCCATTAAGACTTCCCAAGCTGTTCTCCTCCCCAAAGTAGTACATCCACAAAGCAGTACAACCACATTCCATTGTGATTCCCAGTGCGGGGAGCCAACCATTCCTACCTGGATAAAACTGAGACGTAAGAACACAAGGTATCTGGCTTCACCTGATTCCCGGAGGAAGACTGGACCCCTTCTCACCATCACTGGGCCCTGGTTCTACAGGATCATCTCTACTTCACCAGAGCCACATCTGCCACTCCAGGAGGACTTTCGGACTGCTTCCAACATCCTGACCAACAGGGTGTCAGATTGTAGCTCTGACTCTCTCAGGGTTCTCCAGGACTGTTGTTTGTTTGTTTGCTTGTTTGGTTGGGTGGTTTGGTTTTCTACTACATTTGTATTGTTAATATTCCTAGTAAAGAACTGTTATTCCTATTCCCAAATCTTTGCCTGAAAGCCCTCAATTGCAAAATTATAATTTGGCGGGGGTGAGGGGTTTATGTTTCCCATTCTAAGGGAAACTCCAGCTTTCCTTGGCAGATACCTGTCTTTGCAAACCAAGACACATTTGCTTATTCACAAAAAAACCCCAAAAGCCTAATTACATTTATCAATAGATGGTGAAAAGCAAAGACAAAGTTAAATAAAAAGTTAAAAGCAAAACCAAGTTAAATATGCAAAGTATGCTTAAGAACGTAGATACTACTATAATCTAACTTATTTGTATCCTTCTCAAAACAGCAACAGAAAAGCAGGCTCTCATGTAATTTCTGATATTCATTTTTATTCTTCTTGACAGCAAAAGAACCTAATCTGATCCACTTGCAATTTACTTCAATGCTTCACATAACATTTTGTCTTAACAAGGAAGTTAATTTGCAACAGCTGTATGTTGACTAGTTTGGACAACTCAGAATTAATAGAAACTGTATTGTGAACATCTCGAAAAAAAACTCTGTAAGTATTTTTTCACTTTTTTTTTTTTAATTGAAAGATATTCTTTTTGAAGGAGTGTTGTATGCATCTTTGAGGCAAAATTGCTGGTATACAAGATAAGCAGGTGTTTTCTTAGCAATCAAAGCAGGTAATATCTCCAGTGGACATGAAGCAATGCTCTGACACTTGGAGAGGCACATACACACACAAGAACATGAATACAGCCAATAACTCTAACACAATAGTTCCCTTTTCAGCAAGTCCCCAGATGGCTCTAATAGTACAACAAACAAACCCACTCATTTGGGTCTGCTAGGCATTCTGCCCCAATAGGAAAATCCCAAATTAACTGTGACAGGGAGGCCCCAGTGCCACAAAACGGGATGGAGCTTGATAAAGTGATTTTAGAAATATGACAAGAAACACCAGATAAACAGGTTCTTTTCAGAAACAAAAGAATACAAACTAGAAAACAAACCAGGAAGGAGTGGTGTTGATGTCCGCTGTAACAAAAGCACACACAACTTTCATACAAGCTCCTCACTGCCAGGTAATAGCACATACAGGAGAGGTTTTCTATCTGTAAGCAGTCCCTAAAGAGTCTCTTCAATACAAGTCTCAAAATAATCTATGTATCTTCCATGGAAGTGCATCCTTTCAAACCCAGATCTCCTAAAGCAGTGTGCAGAGGAAGTGAATTTTTGTTAGGGTTCCCATAACTCTCTTCAAACACATCCCCGCACCCCTATGAACAGCACACCAAGCTCTGTGCTTCAGTCAGACAACACAGACACAAACACAGAATTACTCTGTACATTTTCACACTATAATACAGATTATCTTCTACAGAGCTAGGCTTCTTTTAATTTATGTTGAAATGTCCTGTAAATCACATTGTCAAGCTCCCCATAACAACAGTTAAATAGTTTCAAAAATCTCATATCCTTCTTTTTTAATCTGCACTGGCACTTCTTTAACCTAAAAAATTCATTACTAAAGATGACTGCAGTCACTCCCTGGAGACCAAAAATGAGATTCATGGACATTCCACCACATAGCTAGACTAGCTTGGTGTTGCTTCCCTCCTGATTAAGTTTTTATAACCAATTCCCTGTGATAAAGGCAACACATAACAGATTGGGAAACTTCATTTCACTTACTCTTCT
The DNA here is from genome assembly GCA_013400275.1 of Rhadina sibilatrix. Taxonomy (NCBI): domain Eukaryota; kingdom Metazoa; phylum Chordata; class Aves; order Passeriformes; family Phylloscopidae; genus Rhadina; species Rhadina sibilatrix. The sequence goes on from VWYO01007737.1 coordinate 22,607, forward strand.
TCTGTACTATTCTTTGATTAAGATTTTTTTTTTGCCTACTTTAATTACTGTATTCTTTTCTAGATGCAGTAATCAGAAGACATATTAACAGAAGTTTATACATTGTTAAAAAAGTGCACAAGCCACATCACTGTTTTGTCATAACCAGGAAGCTTTACATTTTTCTGTGTCTATCAATTAGTTTAACAATGTTTTTAATGCTTTATTTATAAATAAATAATTCTTCATTCTCTGCTTAAATCTTATAAAAGGCAATGAGTACTATCACCTCTTATACGCAGATGTCATTTTATAGAAAGTCCAGTGAGATCCAGAAAATCTAGCCATGAGGTGAGGGAACACAGCTGGGCACTGCCATGACCAGTAACAGCTGGGACAGGGGGCCCTGGGCAGAGCCAGAATGGGTCTCCTGTCTTCTTGGGCAGGAGGGTAGGGGACCAAGAAAGAAAACTACTTTTTTCTTTCTTAAGGATATGGTTTTAGGATGGTGGGGTTGCAAGCTGCTAAGACAGAGTGGCCATGAACTTCAAGAACATTTAAACACAACTAGCATACTCAGTCTCTCATTTGTATCAGCACATTTTTAATTATCAACCCTTCACTACCTACTCAGCACATTTCCCTTTTTAAACAGAAATATGTACCAAAAAATAACCCCAAATCACAAAAGATCATAAACATGTTCCATAATTGCTCACTGGAATCTCTTTATTTACCTCCCATTCTTTTCACAAAATGTCAGTAACAGAGCTCATACTGAGCTCAAAACCCATCCTTAGGGAAGGAAAGAGATCCATGTCCCTTTTAGGCCTCAGCCATCAGGCCTATCCTAATCACTGCTAAATCTTATTATTCGTGGAACGTTTCATGTTCTGAAAGTATTTTTTTTTTTCTCAGCAAAATAATGGCAAGTCATCTTACAGAATTATCCCAGATATATAAAGTATTTTAGGATATAGAATTTATAAATGTGCCGAATATATTTTCATGTGTGCTTTCTTCCACAAAAATTGATGTTCTTAAGTTGTAACATTAAGCATGAATATTCTTAGTTTTCACAGAAATCTGTAAGAATAAGCAGTTTTTAGGAATTTTGTGAATGATGCAAGAAAAGTCTCAGGCCTGAATTCACAAGGAATTTCTGTGCTGTCATACCTAAGCTTTAAGCATCTGACTGGGAATTAAATCCTCAAACCCCATACTTAATCGTTTTGGCTCTTTATTCAGTGAGTGAAAAATCAGGCAATTCTCAGCAATCCTCCTAATACGTAGACACTTACAAAGACAGACACATGTCTGAAGTCTTCCTCTCCCTTAGACTGGTCTTATTTCTGTGTTAGGGATTCACAGCCTGGACCTGTTCCTGCATTTGGATGCCTTTGGATGTGTCTTTCAGGTAATACAGCTGCTTCATGCTTCTTAACACCCAGAGAAGCCTTCTCTGCTGCTTGAGGAAGAATAGACACATCTTTCATCTCTTGCAAATGTGCCGCAGTCAATGAGCTGTGAGCTTTCATTATCCTCCAACAAATTCCTGTTATCACGTAACTCACAATAAAAGACTGATTGGCCCAGAAGGAGACTAAGACTGAGGTTTGGTAGTGAGGGCTTGCAATTGCTTTCTGTGTTATCACTAGTTCTGAACAGCTTGTGGATTAAAGAGCCATTTGTTACTGAACATTACTTTATTCAATACTAAAAAGCTTATACTGCATTAATGTCAACATCTTGATTGACTTCCAAACAGTTTAATGTAAATTTCTCTTATTGCCACAATAAATACCTTGCTGTCAGTAGGCAGATATTTTTCTCCTTCTGATATTTTAGAATTTTAGAGTACCACTGCTACTCTGAGATCTTCACTAAGTCGTTTATGTGACTTCTCAAAACAATCATTTAAAAGATACAAGTCAACACCTGAGCTGGAGCTCTATGTGAAAAATGATACATTTTTATTTGTTCCTGAAATTTCAGGCTATCCATCTGCTTGAAAACTTGTGTAATTGAATTCAGAAAATGTTATGGAAAATGTTATCTTAATATTTCATCACTGCTTTATATTTGAAGATTTAAATTTTTCAGTAACTAATTTTCCACCTACAAAACATGAACTGCCACTATCCGAGTAATTTGAAAAGCATATATATTTCTGGTGATGTAAATACCATAAATACCTCTTTTCTTTAAATCCTCACAGAAGTATGGTAGTGTCCTTTTCGGCACTCCATGAGAACAGAGTGAAAATGGGGTTTCTTCATCATTCGTGCATTCATCTGTTTCTTACAGAATCATTTGAGAAATTAAGGTCAGTCAAGAGATATTAGAGCCAATATTCTCAAAGACTAATTAAATAAAAATCTAAAAAATCAGAAATTTAGCCTGTAATTTCTAGGTATTGCCATGTAATTAAAACACCTAACAGTCTATAAATTATCTTGAGCACCACATTTACTGAGTATCTTAATGATATTTTTCAAGATGCTATTTCAATGTACTTCTTAGTATATAATAATATTCCAAAGTGGGGATCATTTACAGCTACTCAAAGCAAATATAAGTACACCATAATAGCAGGCAAAATTCTAACAACAGAAGATAGAATCAAAAGACAGTGAGTCTAGATAACAGTAGATGGGAAAAAAGTATCTTTTCTGCAGGTCGTCTCTTTTCCACAGAATGAGAAATTAATTGAAGGCGTCATACTTGAGTCTCACACAGCTTTGTGTCAAAAAAAGCCTAACAGTGTCACAACATCTCAATTCTCTCACTGCAACAAAACCACTGAAAGCTGAACTGCAAATAGATGCAATTACCCTGGTGAATGTGTCCAATTTTCTGTACCAGCCTTCATTCAAGATGAACAGAAGATTCACTCAGTCTCAACAAGCTACAAAGGACGTCTGCAATATGACAGAAAACAACAGAAATACATTCAGAAGCAGACAGTGATTTCTGTGGAGGAAGAAGTGTAAAAGCTTGCACACAACTAAAGAGTGTAAAGGTTACCAAAGACTTTTCAGAATATATTAAAAGAAACTTCAGTATGAACAAAAAAAGAAGAAGCCATATCCCAGTGGAACATAATACATGTTTCTTTCAGTTCTTGATGAATATTAATGGAAGATAGGAATACAAGTCTTTGACATTAGAGTATTTTCAGTGTTGAGACTTCGTTTGAAAGTAAAATTATTTATTCACTTAAGAGTTGATTCTGAACCCACTGAAATTATTGTTAAGTTTACCTTGGTCTCCATGGATATGCCCTGCAAGTAATCAACAAAAATTTTGGTCCTCAAACCACACTTAAGGATAAGTCATGAAAGATGTGTTTGAGTATCTTAGAATTTCCCTGTTTAAAGCAGTCACTACTCTCCATCCCCAAGATTATGATCAGCTGATGCAGTTTTTAATGCATTTCATCTTCTGTCAGCTCTCCATCCCGCAATTCTTGTGTCTACTTGGTACTATCTGACAGACCCTATAAAGGAGATGGCAATCACATGAGGAATGCTGAATAACAGACCAGAATGACCATATAGCCTCAGGTTTAGCCCATGAATGACAAGAGCGTCTGTCAGAGGGTATTTTGATGTGTGGAAAGAGACCTTACTCCAGAGGAACTGAAGCATGGAACAGATACCTTCACTGAGTAGGACTGTGTTGTGGTTTGATGCTGGCCAGTCACCATGCATCCACAAAAGCCTCTCCCTCACTCCCCTCCACAGCTAGAAAGAGGAGAGGAAATATAACAAAGGGCTTATGAATTGAGATAAGGACTGAGAGAAAACACTTATCAATTACCATCAAGAGCAAATGAGCCTCAAGTTAGAGATATTAAGTGAATTTATGACTAACAAAATTAGAGCAGGGCACTGAAAAGTAAAAGAAGTCCTTAAAAACACATTTCCCCCTGCAAACCCTTCTCCTTCCCACCAAGAGGGCAGGGAGACAGAGAGTAGGGGTTTTGATCAGTTTATCCTTTATCATACGTGGTTTCTCTCATGGCACAGGGAGAGGAGTCCTTCCCCTGCTGCACTGTGGGGTCCGTCCCACAGGAGACAGTTCCCTATGAACTTCTCTGATGTGGCTCCATCCCATGATGAGCAGTTGTCCCAAAACTGCTGCAAAGTGAGTCCCTCCCATAAGCACAGTCCCAAAACTGCTGTGGAGTGGGTCTCTCTTCTGCAGGATGCAGTCCTCCAAGGACAGAAACCCTCTCTCCATGGGTCTCCCATGGGGTCAACAGCCTCCTCCAGGCATCCATCCACTCTGGTGTGGGCACTTCCCCCACGGGCTGTGGGTGGATCTCTGCATCCCCCACGGATCCCCATGGGCTGTGGGTGGATCTCTGCATCCCCTGTGGATCTCCATGGGCTGCAGGGGCACAGCTGTTCACCATGGTTATCACCATGGCCTGCAGAGGAATCTCAGCTCTGGAGCTTGGACCACCTCCTCCCTCTCCTCATTGACCTTGGTGTCTGCAGAGTTGTTCTGCTCATATGTTCTGAGTCCTACTCTGTCTAGAATTAAAATTGAGCCACCAACTTTGTTTTAATTTCTTCTTTACTGTGTCATCACAGAGGCATTACCAACCTCTCTCACTGGCCCAGGTTTGGCCAGCAGCATTGTTGTATTCCTCGGGGAAGTGGTCTTTTCCGGAAACCCCGCAGAGATTGTAACCCTTGGTCCTACCCTACCTTTCCCTTATCTCTGACCTATGCCTTTCTGCCAGCTATCCCATCCCAGAGAGAGACTAGATAAAAACTCCCACTCCTCCATGTTCTCTCTCTATGCCTCCAGACCCCTTCAATAATAAAGCCTTGGAACATCCTGAGGTAAGGAGCCTCTTTTGGATTTCTTTTCCCTATCCTGAAGCTTACTCCCCCAAAGCCCCCCAAAATCTGAGCTAGCATTGCAGCCAAGGGGGGCGGAAAGGGGGGTTAAAACTTCACAGCATGTCCATCCTCAGAGCCATCAGGCATCTGGTCTGCCAGACATGATGGAAGCTTCTGGAAGCTTCTCACAGAAGCCACCTCTGTGGCCTCCTCCACTACCAAGAGCCAGGCTGTGTAAAACCAACACAGACTGCTATTACTGAACAGGTAGGAGACCCCCTGCTCTGACCAGATATGGGAATATGGCCAGAGGAAGTGCACAGGTATGGAGGCTATAATCACATGGAACACACCAGCAAATAGGAAACAAACAGGACACACCAGCAAACAGGACCATAAGACCCATGGAGACCACCATCTCCATTTAGACAGCAAGAGGTTTTAATTTATTCCTATGGAACAATGAGATACTAGAAAACTTAAAGTAATCAAAGAGTCCATGGGAATTAAGACCTCAGCCAGAAGGAATTAACAAAAAGTAAATAAATTTAATTCTCTTTGTGTTGTTTGCATGAAATACTGACATCAAAAAAAAAAAAAAAAAAAAAAAAAA
>VWYO01007737.1:28100-62377 GCA_013400275.1 Rhadina sibilatrix
AAAAAAGGGGGTTTTCCCCGTTCTTTTTCCTTTGCATAAGCCTTGACTTGACCGTTTTTGTGACCTTTCATGCTGCAGTTTTCTGGCCCAGCAATCAGTAGTCTTTCCTCTGTGTTCACTTTCGATGACTGTTCTTCACACGTTAGTTTTTTTGGTTTTTTAAATAATAATAACAATAACAACAACAATAATAATACTTACACTAATTATTTACACAGGTGATTTCTGGGGAGCAAAATATACCTGACTATCTGATGTAGATATTCATATACCTTTGTTGGTTTGACCCAATCTATAGAGTAATGCATATTTGCAGATCCATGAAAAAATCCGTTAGCATTAGCAGAAAATACATTAATGGCTACTAAACAACAAAAAATGCAATTATTAAAATAGAAAGTGTATTAAATGCAGAGGTACCTTACAGGAAATCTATATACTCAATACTATATTATTCACCAGTCCATATGATTGAAATCACAGGTCATAATTTGTAATTATGTTTTTAAATTACAAAGTATTAAATTTGTAATTTAAATGGTTCTTCAAATCATCATAAAGAGAAACATTTTGAACATGACATGCCTTTGCCACAGTCAATCAACCATCTGAAACTCTTCACAGCAGCTACCCCTTCCTGAACTACATCAAGACAACACTGTAAATCAAAACTACAAATGATAAGGAACTGCAAATAGAAGGATTAAACAAATGGAACATCTACCCATCTCCACTATGGAATCAGCACAGGAAGGAAACGAAAAACATGATAAAATGCATACAATTTAGAAGAAGACTTTTTTCATACTATTGCTCCTAAAGTAACAGCTTCTTCACTGAAAACCCTGAAGAGAAAATTGTGACAACAATATTTACTACCATATTTTTCTCAAAAGCCAGTATTTCTAAATCTCACATAGAGAATACATCTAATGGGCCAATGGGACTAGAAAGATGAAAAGAAAGCCCTAGATGTTTTTAATCTGAGTGTATGGGTGGTTCCAACCACACATTCTATCAATTTAAATTCCCAGATTAGATAAAACCTGAGGAAATATGTATAAATTCTGTGTAATACACAAAAGCACACTCTATGATTTCCTCTGTAATACCTGGTTGGCTGTGATAAAGGAGTTCAGTGTCATCAAGTGCAAACCTCATTTCTTTTATAGTATGTTATAAAAATGGATGTGGAAGCAGCCTCTCCCCTCACAGGCTACAGATACCATTCCAGTGCAATTTGTCAATTTGTGTAGTTTTGCTAGTGCTGGCAGTAAACCAAAAATTCCTCTTATGGAAAAAAAAATCCAAAACCAACCTTTATTGATGCTTCTTCTGTGAGAATAAAAGCTAATTAATCCTTTGGTGTCCAGGAGTCAGCAGTTCAGTGATGCTAAGCATTTATGCAGGCTGTTTATTTTCATAGCCTTTACTGACTTTGTTGAACTGTCATAGACCTCTCTTTCAAGTCACTCGATAGTTCAGTTTTCTTCATACTTCTGATCCTTTCAAACATAAAAATGAAGATGCCCAGCTGACCTTTGGTTTGGAAGAAACACAAAAAAAAGAGACAGTAAGCAGAGATTTGACAAAGGATTTGGACACAGATCCTCTTGGGTATAGGCAACTGTGCTTTCACAAAGAAGTAACTGTGCCCAATATTTAATGCAATGTAACTCTGTGTACCATACCATCACAGCAGTCTTGTTAATTTAAGCTCCTCTCTTTTGATATCAGGCATTATTATCTAAATTCCTATATCTTATTGGGCAAGAACCTTTGCAAAGAAGTGTGTTTTTCCTTCCTTTTTAAGAGCTGAAATTATTCACACCTCCCCCCAGTAAACAAGGAGAGCAAACTGAACCAAGAACTCCAGGAGAAAGTGATTTCCAACACCGTCTTGATCTTGCCTGCTTTTCAGTTTCAATGCCCTCAACTATGTTCAGCTTCATTCACAAATGACAACAGATGACTTTTTTTAATGCAGGTGAGGGATCCAGAAAACAGACTGCAGTTACACCATTTGTTTCACAGGGAAGACATGGGAAATAGGAACATTCCCCATCTAAGCCTCTTCTAAACTCTTCTCACATACAATGAGGAACCTTTAATCCCATTTGTAAAATGGTTAGCAAGGTAGTAGGGGGAGTCTGGCTCGGAGCTTGTTCTGCCCGTCTGATCTCCATAAGTCTGACATGTAGTTCTGCTCTTGCTAGCAAAAGAATGTGTCCCTGGATTGCAGTTATCCATTTACAACTATGATATCAAAGTATCAACTGCAGGAACTTCCAATACTTACACCTAATACAACAAATAAAACTGTGTCCTCCTTTTTTGGAGCAGGAAAAAGTACATCATGGCCTTTGAGAAGAACTAAGAAAGGGTGCCTTAAAAATCAATGAAATTTAATCAACATTGAAATTCTAGTAAATACTAGGGATTCAGTTTGATGTTCTTTGTCTGATTTGCTATTCTAATGTCTTTTGGAAGCTAATTGTAGCAGCAAAAGATTATATTCTCGGTTCCCTTTTATGACATTAATCCATTTTAATGCAGGTGTTGAAAATGAGATTAGCTCAAGGCTTGCATAAACAAAATATTTCCTCTAATACCAATGAAAAAGGCAAAGAAAAACATGCGTTTTCCAGAAGGGCTGAACATAAACCAATAGGATTATAGATGTAAGTCACTGTGTAACCATTGCCAGCAGAGAAGCTCTCCATACTCCTACCTTCATCTGCTCTGCCCGTATGCTCTTGAGCAGCTGATCCTACAGGGTATAGGATCAGGAAAACAGAGAACAACCTGCAACAAAAGAGAAAATCTCACTTACAAGTCCAGGCTTGAGAGAGGCCTCCAGCCTGTAAGATTTGCATGAAATAAGAAGACAATTAGTGTAATATCTATTTTAAAAGTACTAATTCCAGAAGACCTGATTGCTTTCTAAAAATGCATCTAGGAATATATATCATGAATGAAGAATATCTGTTTAAAATAAAGAACAAGACTTCAGAATAGATGGGGATGAATTAGCAGTGTATAATTTAAGGATGGAAATAATAGAAAAAATTAAACAGCAAAAGAGAGTGACAAGACAAAAGGCAAGACAGTCAAGTCTGAGTTCAAATAAACTTTAGTCTCAAAAAGGTGATATTTATGAAAAAGATTACAATCTGCAGTTTGTAACTGTAGCAGGAGGTTTACAACCTAGAAGGCTTCTCCTGGCTGTGTTTTCTACAAACACTGACATTACAACAATCTCTTCAAGCAAAACCATGTAACATAGCTACACTTATTCAATCTTTATATGTATATGCTGGCCATAAATAAAATTATAAACAATTCTGCTCCAAAATGCTTTAAATCAAAATAAATGTTAAAGTTACTTTTTTCATTATTCATTTGCTTTTTATTAAATGGAAGAAAAAAAAAGGTTTTAACACTAACTGTAGAAGAGAATATGGACTTCAGCCATTCCTGAAGGGTTTCTTTTTTTTCAAGATGGATTTTCAGTAGTTCTAATAATGGCATGGGACTTGAATAAAAATTTGAAACATAACCAAAGTCTAATTCTGAAATAAGAAAAATGTGTTTTACATTGAAACTTTAGAGAACTGCTAAAATCTAAGAACTTTCCAAATATTTCCAAATTCCACACAGCTGCCCAATGCTATAGGAAGCCATTGTATGAAATTTGATCTCTGGGCAGGAGATAAATTAAGATGCCTTTTCTCTATCATTCACACAATGCCAGCAAAAACATTAATGACAGGAACTTTAAGTCCACACTTTTTTCACTGAATTCTAACAGCTGAATTCACATGATGCTTCTCCACAGACTTAGACTTGGCCATTTCACTCTAAGAATAGAGTAAGCAATACAATCCTTGTTTCAGAAATGGAAAAATGGAGAGGTTGCATTTGCAGTTCACAGTGGAGTTGTTCAGAAAGCCTTGTCTAACAAGGCACAAAGTAGTCCTGTAAACACCACCTTCTATTCAAGTTCTACCAAATAATATTTGAGCCTCTTCTGTTTGGATGAGTAAAAACTTTAATTAAGAGGTTAAATTGATGTTATAGAAACAATTAGAGGTTCAAAAGGCAAAGGACATAAAATGAAACACAAGAGGTGCTCTCAAACTTCAACACTTCTGGGAGGATGACCAAGGACTGGCTCGGATTATCCAGGGATCTTGTGGTATCATTTGTTATAGATAGTCAAAAGCTGTCTAGACACAGTCCTGGGCAGCTAGGTCTGGGTGACCCTGCTTGAGCAAGGGAGTTGGATGAGTTGATCTCCTGAGACCCCTTCCAACCTCCACCAACTGTTACACCCACCTCTTTTTTTGCTTTTTAAAAATACTATTGTATGAAATTTGGAGAAAGCAAGAGGGAAAGAAAGAAACAAAAAAATTAGATACCATTCTTTCTGATGGAAAGACAAATATTATAGTTAAGAACAACTGTCTAAACCAATTTTTCAGTATGTTCTGTATCTATGTACTGTTCAGCTTTTTTTTTTTTTTCTCACTGAGGATCCTGCTTCAGGTGTAGGCTAAACTTTGATTATTTAAGGAATTCCAATTAGACAGGAAATTAAGTTCTTCTAGGCACCCTAGCTTCATTAAACATAGACACTGAAGACTGAAAATATCAAATATCAGTAAGTTAGTTTCCAAGGACCCACATATTTGATTTATTAAACAAATTTCAGCCATCACCCATTAATTTTTCGTCTTCAATTATTTAATATGAACAGTTGATTTCTTATCAAAACTTCCACTTTTGGCAAGTTTCTTCACTGCTCTTTGTGAAATAATTGGCAAAATCCTTTTACATGTGAAATATAAAAATCGGACCACACAAAGATGTTAAACAGTTTCATTAGCTGATTTATCATTTTGGGTTTACAGATATGTGAAATCCCAAATGAACTAAACAGAAAACACCAATGTATGTTAACCACATTATCAGTTTAATGTGCAAATAATATTTTAAACTACTTTAAACAAAAACACAAGATAAAAATTAATATCTTTTAAAATAGCATGAAATGAATGCAGTTATTCATTGTAGAAATTATGTAGTAAGACTTTAGAAAAACTATTTTTAAGAAAACTTTAACTAGAGATACCTACAGGTTTCTGATTCTTAATAGAATTGGACTAACAGCAATTTAATAACATTTTTTTGCACTCTGCTGTGTTGTTCTATAGACTATTCTCAGTGCTCCTCAAAACAATTATAATGAACTGAAGTTGAACTGAAACAATTCAACTTCAGTTTATCCTCAAATACCTACAGCCTGGAAAAACTGTAAACTTAGATCTTTCTAAACCCTCAGGAATATAGTAAGTAAGGTAAGCCCCTTATCACAACCCTCTTATTTTTAAAAAATGAGTTTTCCCCCTCACAGGGCTTTCACAGACCTTCTCTTTTCATTTTAACATTCAGCTATTGCAGAAATGGTTTCTCTACAATAGTGAACCGATTTTATCTGTAAAGTTACACAGCATTAGCAATGTTTTATTCAAAGTGATACATATCAAAATACCTTCTTCAGCATTTTCAAGAGGATTTTAAAAACTGATGGTCTCATTAATTGAAATGATATTACATTTTATCTTGCACAAAGTGTGCCTTTCCAGTCATGTAAATACCGGATTACTTTACTGTTCTCTAATATTAACATTGACAGGAAGTAACCAGCTGTACTACAGCACTTTTAAAATTTAAAATCCATTCTCTTGTCAGTGCCAAGTATAAAAAGAATTTATCGCACTTTGCCATATTTACAAGTTAGGTTTTGCCACAGATTTTACTTAAATGAAAGATGCAAGGAATTCTGCTTCTGGTGCCTCGATAACTTCAGTCTGGGGCTGTATTAATTTAGTTTGTTGTGCAGGTCTGATGGTGTTTAAAAGATGAAGCCAGTGAGATAAGCCTGGGAGCTTATTTTCTCCACAATTATAACTTTAACTGCTGCTTTACCTGAAAGTGTTAGAGCAGACAGTTCATTACCACCTGAAAAGGGCTACTACATTTTATGTGAGGAGGTCATCTGAAACTGATGACTTTTAAAGGTCATACACAAAATGAATTTTGCTTTGCTGAAAGACTCTCCTTGCACAGTAAAAATCTTATTTTAACAGCAGCTGTAAATAATATCTAAGTGAAAATACGAGATGTAAGCTACTTTTACCCTCTTTCATTCTGCCATGCATTTACTTTTGATCCAATTGTGATACTCATTGATAGTGACGTTAAAAGTTGTTTTGCTCTGGATCATCATTTGAGTGATGATAGTTTCTATGATTTTGTTTCATTTTTACAGTTTGTTTTAATAAATCTCCTCTTAATATATTTCTGTGATAATGAAGAAGAATCATTTCCATAGTTTGCAACACTGAGGTGCTTAAAGCCTGCAACATCTGTGGATGCTAAAGATGCCGAAACAGACATATAGGTTCCAAAATAGCACAATAAGAGACATTTTCTTAGTGTGTAACTTCAGCAACTTCCCCAATTCTTTTCTTCCTAAGGCTATGTGAAATTTATGGAATGTCCGATCACACCTGACATACAAGCAAACACAGACAGGCTACTTCTTTTCTCCCTTGTGGTCACATACACATTAACACTTTTGTTTTAGTGGATTCCAGGACTTGAATCCTTCCCACACAGTAATGATCCTTAACTAAAACTTCTAAATTAGAACTTCATCTCCCTCTATAGTCAGTAGAGAACGACTGACACTTTCAGAGAATGATTCAGATTTTTCCTGTTATCTTCCTCGCTCCTTTTTTAAGACCTGTTGTGTAGCACAAATCCTGACTAATAGATGGGCACTGGTTACACCTGGACCACCATGTCAGCAGAGAGAAAATGTTCTTACATATTCATGTGCCACCTTGACAGGACACACAACATACAAAATCAAATCCCCTCTAACCTGTTCCAGGGATGCCAAATGCAGGATGTATGTAAACAACGCTAGGAAAGAATGAGGCACAAAAGGCAGAAGACAGATTAATTCAACTTAGAAACGTACTTCAGGTCCAACACAATGCATACAGAGTTTTAGACAAAAAATGCAGCCCAGCCTGGTGGAATATGATAATCATAAACTAGGAATGGCAAGGCCTAAGGAAACATGTTTGCACTGCACCCAGCCATTGCACTTAAGGGGCAGTATGCATTCCTTGACATAAATATACTGCCTGGGGTGCAGGATGAATTCTACCTATACAGTGAAAGATCCCACCATACAAAAGACTTGGGACAGAGGATGACGTTTCACCTCTGTGGTCGGGCTAAACTGGCTGGTATTCAAAGCCAATAAAATGGTCAAGGAGACACAACAGCCAGAGAACTACATCCCAAACAGCTCTGAAATATGTAAGGCCATGTCTGGATCAAGAGTACTCCTAAATGTATCATACAGACAGTATAGTGTAACAAGACTCAGGCATTACATATGGATGCAAATTTCTTCAAAAACATCCAGAAAAAGCTTCTGTCAACTAGGTATCATCCCACTTTGGAACATATGGATGCTGCCTGTCCTTTCCCTGGAGGACAGTGCCTTAGCACACTTGCCCAGGCCACTTTGTTGTTTTGCTTGGCTTGTGCCTTTCACTCTTTGGTCTCTCTGTCTGCCAATTCCCTCCCTTAGCTTCCCTGGCCTATATTTGCTGCACTTGACTAAGAGCTGGCATGTCTGTGCCTTTCCCAGTGTTGCAATAAACTTGTTCCTGTTCTTCCAGTCTATCTCACTTTGAGGCTAAAACACAGCATCCCTACAGAACTCCTTGCTCACCTTACATTGAACAGTTTTTACTATGGATTTTCTGAAAGGCAGTGGTGATATTACCAAATGTCTAAGGTGCCCACCTCCATGCCAGTCACGCCAAAGAAAAGTAGCTGAAGAGCATGGCCCTGGTGAAAAAAAAACCATATGGAAATATCACCAAAATTCAAGAGAATTTTGAGCATTTCTCCACCTGCATTAAGAGAAGATGTGCAAAAGGCACATGTGACTGCCACAACCTACAATCTATAAAATATTAAGACGTTGGTAAGTATAAAGCTTACAGATATCTACATGTCACAAAGTGCAACAGAGCTGGGTTCCACTAGCTTGCACTTTGTGGTTTGCCTCTATAGGGTTAGAATGCTACTGCTTCAAGGCAGAAGTGGCTAAATCTCTCTCAGCTGTTCATCAAGTGATTTAAAAGTAAGACAAAGAATTATAAATTTCTGGAGAATGTCTTATTCTATTACCACTGTTGCTTCTAAACAAGTGTTTGGATACACTTTTGTTATGTACACAGAATTGAACTACTGCTTTTATTTATGCCTACTGATCTTCATGTAATATATACTCTGTAGCATGGACAAACTAGAGAATAGAGTCAAAATATGAATTTATCTTTGAAGCCCAAAACTGTGCCTAAAGACATGAACAGAACTTTCATTTTAATAGCATGCCATCCCTTTCTCTCCAAGTGCCTCTGAACAAAGTTCTGCAGCTTGTACAAAAATAAGTTAAAGACACAGAGAAGGTACCTTCAACCCAATTCAAAAAGAAAGAAAGAAAGAAAGAAAGAAAGAAAGAAAGAAAGAAAGAAAGAAAGAAAGAAAGAATTTTCAGTTCTCCTGTAAGGGGCAGAAAAATGGGACACATAGCCAATATTACATTCACCGCAAAAAAAAAATTTAACTGAAGGTGGTCTTGTGACTCATGGCAAAAAAAGATTTTTGTACTACCTTAGCATAAACTTGATAGGTCCAAATGGAGTTGAAAGGTGATATTCCATTGAAGGTTGATGTTCTATTGCAGCAGTTAGTCATGTTAGGAGAGGAATATCTAACCAACAGAATGTGAAACAGGTCTATAGGGACAGATATGTATCTATCTAGAGAATTATCTCTCAGAACAAACCCACAATTAAGAGTGATATATAAAGACATGTCAGAGCTATAGAATTGGTTGCTTACACTATTTCATGTCTAATTCTTTGCAGAGCATTCCATTAACATATGAAGAACTTAATCTATGCATATACAGAAAGTGGGTTCTCATTTCATACCTGAAATCAGAAGATCACATTCAAAATAACAGCTTATGTACTTCTTTTTCTCTCAAACCAGCACTCAGTGATCAAAATCAGTGCCCAAGGACAAGAGTAAATTAGAAGCTATCTTGCTCACTACCTTGAAAATTTATGTCATAACTGCTAGTCAAAAATTCCTTTCAAAAGTTTTGGAATACTGCAATCATACTGCATCTCCATGGAACAGACTTTTCAGTCTTAATTCCTAATTTCCCCTTTCCTCTCCTTCTTAAGTGAAAATGAGTGCCTGAGAACCATGAAAGGATTACATTGAGCCATTTAAACCTATCGTTTCTTGAAAAAATTTATGACAGTGACACAGTGTAAAAAAACCCAAACACATTAGCAGAGGCCTTAATGGAGGACTGCTTACTTTTCTATTGCAAACCCTACTTTGTGAACTACAATTTTTTTCATCCAGCCATTCACAAACAATGTTACCTTAGCTATGCCCATGTTCACATAGATCTTTTGTCAAGAGTCCCATTAGTTTTCTGGTCAAAGGTTACTACAGTAAAGTTGAACAGTGTAAATCATGGACAGACTTGGTCATAATCTTAGCCTCTCCGTTCCCTTCAATTGGTTGGTAAGGCAAAATGCATCTATTTTACCATCAGACTGTGACATTGCACTATCATTCTCAAGAATAGAATTTTTGGGACTATCTGACATGACCTAAAACTTGCTTCTTTGGCTTATTAAGCAGCACCTACTAGCCAAGAAGTACTGATAATTCAAACACAAAGCAAAGCCTTAAGCCACAGGAGCAACTAGAATGTCCAAAATGCCCCCTGAATGACTGCCTGCTTTGTTCTGCACATTGACTGTGAAACAAAGGGAAAGTCATCTGAAAGAGAATAAGAATCTGAAGAAGTAACCTGATGCATGCAACTAGGGAATCCAGACTACCACACAGAATACCTCCCAGCTTGAGAGATACAAGGGAAATATACAGTGCAAGTGTGGGTATATCAACACTGCTGTAGGTTAATTCCTTTTCAATATGTGTGGTTTAGGTATGAAGTGACATCATTTGTGTTGCTCAATTTGGACAACTTTTCAGTAATAGAGTGGGAGTTAACTGCTGTATTTGATGTTTGAAAACTAACAGATCATTACTTCTTGTCCTGAAAATCTGGTAGTTTTATTGTGGAATTTTCTGTTTGCTGTTATTTAAACTCCAAGTCATACAGATAAAATATGGGTTTAGATTGACCTTTGTCTCATGTTTTGAAATTTGGATGTAAATTTGCACAATGTTTCAATCAACTGGAACAAAACAGCTATAGTAAAATAAAAATCTCCAAAGTTCCTCTATAATCATGTTGTTTCCTTGGTTCCCACCTCCCCAGCTCTCGGCAGCGAGTTGTTCTGAAACACTCCCAACTCAATATCTCAAACACCATCAGATTCCCCATTCTCTTCCATGCAAACTATTTGGCTACTGCTTCATATTCCACTTCTATTTTTATCATATATAGAAGTGAAAAAGTGCTGACAAATATATAGTTTGGGTCGGGGCGCTTTTGATAAAGACAGCATAGAATTATTCATAAATTTCTGAGACTGCAGTGATTTTTAAGAAACAAACCCTTTAGTATCATGATCTCAATGTACTAAAAGGCAGGAAATCAACTTCTCTATGAGTGTGGGACTTCCAGGAGCATAAAAAAAAGCACGAATCAAAAGAGTTACTTTACCATCTCTCCAAACAAGACAGAAAAGTTGCTGGAAAGCCTGGCATACCAGTTCTGTCTTTGCCATCTCCTGAGACAATTACAAATGTTCAGAAAAGACAGAGAGAGAAATACTGTATTGTAAATCTAAATCAAGCTCTTTTCTGGATAAGAGCGTAGGACATGATGAATACAATTAAATAGCAGCTGGTCTGGAAAATGCTAACCCTAGTCAAGGTCAAGCAGGACAGGTGATGCATAATTTCCAGCCTCCGCAACCTTTTCAAGGCCTCATAATGAATCACTATGCAATGGAAAACACAGTTTAGGGAACTAGAAAATGTGACCAACAACAGGAGGCTTAATCACAACAGAGGGGGAATAATTGCCAAGTTCATAAACATCAAATGAACTATCTCCAGTTGCTTCCTTTTCTTACTAAAGAAACATGATTTGCATCTAGAAATTTCATGTACTTGTACTCCTAGAAGTTCCCAAATCTCTACTAATTTCCTTGGAACATGCCTTTAAAATAAGGCATTGGTCAATAACACCTGTTACTTCTTTCAAGATGTTTTGCAAGGAAGGAATGGAAATAACCAAGGTAAAAGAACAAGCGGCTGGTTTGGTTAAAAATAAAGAGGGCATTATATTCTTATCTTTAAAAATTTGCAGCAAGAAAAGTACAATCATCAGTTAAGAAAAGGCAAACTAGAATTTTGTACAACCTCACTTCAAAAGATCAAAGGCAATTTTGGTGAAGACAGGGACCTAAATCAAAGCAGATCTCTAATTCTACCTTTTAATAAAGTGTATTCCCTGCAGTCCCTAAGTGACTATTTTCTTCTTAAATTTTACATCAATTAGCTCGCATTCTGCTTATAGCATCAAAGTACTTTCATGCTTTGATAAATCACAGCTGTCCAGTGGTCACTGCTCCTTGAATGAACCACATAGATGTAAAAAAGACAATTTTACAGTGGGTTAAAAATAAGGAAAAAAATTACCTCACAAGAGCTACTGAAAAAGAAGGCAGGATACACATGAATCATGTTTTCTTAGGCTATATCCCATTATTCTTTTCTGTGGTTCCATCAATAGCCCAGGTCCATTCTCCATTTCTCTCAGAGCTCCCTACAGTTGCCAACTACAAATGGTATTTTGGAGTTCATCCATTTTAGGGCTGCTCTTTGTCCTTAGATACAAAAACTCAATTATAGAAGAACAAAACAAAATCACAGAATCACAGTATCATAAAATGGTTTAGATTGGAAAAGACCTTTAAGTTCATTGAGTACAACCACGCTCCTAAGGGCCACATCTACACATCTTTTAAGTGCCTCCAGAGGGTGACTGCACCACTTCCCTGGGCAGCCTGTTACAGTGTCTGACAACCTTTTGGTGAAGAATTTTTCCCTAATATCCAATCTACTCCTCCCCTTGTGCAAATTGAGATGGTTTCTTCTTATTCTGTTGCTTGTAACTTGTTTCAAGTAGTTATAGGGAGCAATAAAGTTTTCTCTGAGCCTCCTTTTGTCCAGACTAAACAACCCCAGCTCATCAGCTGCTCCTCAGCAGACTTGTGCTCTTGACCCTTCACCAGTTCCATTGCTCTTCTCTGGACATTCTCCAGCCCTTCAATGTCTTTCTTCTAGTGATGAACCCAGAACTGGACGCAGGACTTGAGGTGTGGCCGCACCAGTGCTGAGTACAGGGGGACAATCGCTGCCCTGGTCCTGGTGGCCACACTGTTGCTGATCCAAGCCAAGATGCCATTGGCCTTCTTGGCCACCTGGGCACACCCTGGCTCATGTTCAGCCACTGTCACCAGCACCCTCAGGTCCTTTTCCACAGGGAGCTTTCCAGTCACTCTGTCTCCAGCTTGTAGCACTGCAGGGGTTCGCTGTGATCCAAGGGCAGGACATGACACTTGGTATTATTGAACCTTGCACAACTGGCCTTGGCTCATAAATCCAGTCTGTCCAGATCCCTTTGCAGAGTCTTCCTACCCTCCAGGTGATCAACACTCCCAACCAGCTTGGTGTCATCTGCAAACTGACTGAAGCTGCACCCAGTCCTTTCATCCAGATGATCGATAAAATCCGGAGTGCAGAACACTTTTTGTGACCAGCTCCCAGCTGGATGTAACTCCATTCACCAGCATTCTCTGGGCCTGCCCATCCAGCCAGCTTTCACTCAGTGACATTTCACTTGTCCAAGCCATGAGCAGCCAGTTTCTCCAGGAGATTGCTGTGGGACACAGTGCCAAAGGCTTTACTAAGGTTCAGGCAGACCTCCACAGCCTTTCCCTCATCCACTTAGTGGGTCACCTCATCACAGAAGGAGATCAGGTGATCAAGCAGGACATTTTGTAAACCCTTGATAGCTTGGCCTGATGCCCTGGCTGCCCCAAATGTGCTACATGATGCCAGTCAAGATGATCTGCTCCATGAAGAGGTCAGACTCATGGGCCTGTAGTTTCATAAACCCCCATTCTAGCCTACACCACAGAAGGACAGGCAGGGCTATTACTGCTTTATATCAGCAGAATGTTTCTGCACTATATGTTTTATCTGATTAGATAAGGAAGAGAAGTTTGGAAGACAGATGAAAATGGCAGATAAAATGTCTAGCTTCCCAGCACACTTTTTGTGGATGATGGATGCTTGTGTAGTCTTTGTCTAATCAAAAGACTTTGCAAGCTAAAGGCAATCAATACTTCCTTCAGCATTTATAATTTTTTTATAATAGGCTTCTAACGTCCAGACACACTGCTTCCACTTTTTCCTCCGAGCTCTTACAGCTCATATTAACATTTTAGTTAACCTGTTAATCTCTTAGCACCAACACAACAGGCCACATTAAACAAGCAACAGATGGAAATGCGAAAGACATAATGGCTACATATATGAAATACCCTGCAACCAGCAATGACTTGCAATGATTTTTTAGTAACATTCCTTCCATCCACATTCAAGTCTCCTCACAGAGACACATTAAGTTCTCAAGAATGAATTTAAGTCTAGCTCAGTGTTTTCCACAATGAAAACTGTGGGGATTTGATATAAAACACTGTACATTTTCCTTTCAGCAGTTCATCCTACTGTAGACTAACTGATGAAATAATTCCCTTTGTTTCAGTCTTTGTCTACTGGATTATCTGAAGGACATTATTCATATTAGGTTATCCTCTTTCAAAAAAATCCACCTTTCTTTTAATTTAGTACCACTCCAATGAAACTCAGAAGATGTCACACACGACACAAAGAAATGACACTCACGCTGTGATGTCCAAAGCAAAAAAGAGGAAGTTTATTTACAACTTCAACATTTATCAAATTCCAGCAGTGACCATGAGAGGAAGAAAATCTTCCTCTTCAACCACACTGAGCAACTCAACAGTCTATCAACAGTCTCCTCCTTATGAGAAAAATGTAAACATTGTTAGATAGTTACAACAGCAAAAAGTTGTTTATGTAAAATTATATCTAACTCCACTGCAAAAAGTACACACAAAAAAAACCTAAAAATAAAACTTTAAAAAACTCCTTAAAGAAATAGAGGAGAACAGCAAAAACCCAAACAACAAGAAGCCACCAAATAAAACTTACTTTTGTATTTATTTGAATATTTGGGTGTTCTGGGAGAAACTGCTAATAGTAAAGAGGAACAGATGTCTTTCCCTATCATGGACAGTTTGGTTTGTTTGGTTTTTTGTTTTTTTGTTGGTTTGGTTTTGGGGTTTTTTGTGTTTGTTGTTTTTGTTTGTTTGGGGGTTTTTGGGTTGTTTTTTGTTTTTGTTTTGTTTTGTTTTTGTATCTGCTTACCTGAGCATTTTAAATTGTTCATAATACCTATTATATCTAGGGAGAATTTGGATCAGTGGTTTGCACTGGGATGCACAGTGGGTTGCACAGCGGGTTGCACAGCAACCAGGGAGACCAGCTGTATTGTATGTATTGAGGTGTCTTGCTGTAACCCAGTGATGAAATGTTCTCTGTAGATGCTTTCTATTTACCCTATCCTAAGATCACAGCCAGTCACCCACTGGTTACCAAAACATCCCGTGAGAATGTTTGTGCAGAGGAAAACAAAGAAAAGAACAGCAGAGATTCAGCTTGCAGGCTGGGAAACAGCCAGGTGGAGCTCAGGGAAAAAGTCATCTTCTGTTGGCATATTCTGGAAAACTCCTCAGTAGACATTTTTTTTGGCAAGTGGAGCCATCAGCTACCCTGGCCCAACTGGGTAAAGTGGTGTCTGAAATCCAGGTATTGTATTAGGATTATTCTTTACCCAGACAAGGTGCACCAAAACAGTCACAGTTTTGGAGACTCCTACAGCAAACATGTCCCAGTTGGTTGTTAATTGTCAGTTCAGTTTGCCACAGAACCATTGCTAAAGCACACACCAGTGCAAAAATGACACTATTCGTTCATCAGTCTAGGCTTCTGCTTCATCTCAAAATCTTTCTCTAAAGGCCTTCAACAAAAGGTGGCAAATGGCTTACAAAAGCTTATAATTTATAATCACTAAATTAGCATTCTGTTAAATTCCAGGTGCTGGCCTATGTGCACAGGAATCCTCTGGAAACTGCCCCATGGACAGCAAAATAACAGCTGTCTAAAAACTCCTAAGAATCTGAGATTCTTCTGAATGAATTCAAGGGGAAAAATATATAAACCTGATGATTAAGCAGTGATACCAAAAGCCTCCATGTAAAAACGAAATTATCTTCAAACTGCAAAATGTATCTGAGGTAGGGAATACTGCACAAGCATTGCCTAGGCTTTGCTGGGATGGCAACAGTGATTGGCATACCTCCCAGTTATTTTGGACATGCCAGGACATAAAAACTGGGATCTAAGTACTACAGAAATTACTACCATGGGCACAGAAACAGATCTGGAGCATTTTCTGTCATGCCATGGTGAACCACTGAAATCACAAGCTTAATCATATGTCCACACAAATACTGTTAGTTCAAGATGTAGTGCCAGAAATCTCAGATTCAATTCTCTCTTCCTGTGACTGTGTCCCTTCCTATGACAGATCATTACACAGATTCTAGCGACATTTTTATTGATTCAGAGACAAAGGATTGGTGACAGACTACTACAAATTCTTCTGTCCCTGACATGTAATTATTCCTGAAACAAACTAATAGCTTTCATTTATCTAGAATAAAACTTTCAAGAAAAAGAACTCAATCACTTAAAATGTGCCTGATAGTCCGTTTTCTTTTTTTCTGTTATAATTAAAAGATAATGTCAGTGGAAGACACTTGTTGTGGGACCAACTACAAGACATATAGGATAGTATTGATCACAAACTTCAAAACAAAGTAGTTATTTTCAACATGAGTGGGCTTTTTTGACAATAGTTGGCTGTTAAATCTTTAACTGTCCTCTTGCCTTCTTTATTTCTTTTTCTTGTTCTTCTAAAAAGGATTCAAAGCTAAAATAACTTGATAATGTGATACAATTAGCTTTAAAACTATAAAATAAATCTCAAAAAATATTACTCCTTTCTTCCCCTAGTAAAGGCTCCCCTCTCTTTTATAAGTTTGGGGGTTTTTCACATTGAAAACTTAAGCGAGATTACTCATAACACATATTTTTAGTAGAGTTTCACTGGAGTAGTAAACTAATTTGGAATGCTTACTGAAACCCATTACACAAAACCAGATGCTTAAGCGAACATTATCTCATAAACACTCATTTTATTTTCCCACAAAATGTATGTATCTAATATAGCTTTCAGACAGGAAAGACTAATCTAGTACATAGAAAAAAGAATGCAAGTATGTAGCAGCATTCTTCTGAGAACAAGTGATCAAAGGGAGTAATATGGGTAGAACAGGCTAGTCACTTGTCCAGATTTTAGATGAGCTGGCTTAATTTGAAAAAAAATAACATCAGGGTAAAAACCTTTATTTTTCTTCATAGTATTTTTGCCCTAACACCTTGCATTTTTCAACCTGTTGTATGTTTTGATACTTGAAACTGCTTCTGATAGAATCCTGTGAAGGCACTTTCCATGTTATAACAGCACTTTCGGCACTCAACTAAACAAGCCAGCATAGCAGAAGAATACCAAGAAGTAGGCTAAATAATAGCAGAACAGGGGAGAGGGAGGCTTCGTAACTTCTCCAGATGTAAGTGCAGTGTTTGCCATCCAGGCTGATAGAAAAAGAAATACCTAAAAAAGTCTTTTCATATGTGACATTCATAGAAATTGACCCTGAATATGAGGGCCAAAAAAGTGATGGTGTCTATTTTATAAACATATCATCTGGATGTAGAATACTTTGTATTGCAATTTTTTTTTTTTACTATAACTGTAAAATATACAGAAAATAAAATTTGTTCAAGGAAGTAGAGAAAGTATCTGCAATGTGCAGTGATACAGCAAAGTAAAATTGCTTCTATGGTAAAGTATCATCAGACTGGGCAAATACAAAGGAATCTAGTAGATTACATGCATACCATGTAGAGACCTTCAAGATTCTCAAGTCCAATCCAGCCCTAACACCTCAACTAGACCACGGCACTGAGTCCCACACCCAGTCTTTTTTTAAACACATCCAGGGATGGTCACTCCACCACCACCTCAGGCAGACCATTCCAGTACTTTATCCATCTAAAAAGCCTTTTCNAAGACTCAATACCCTCATCCATGTTGTCAATAAAAATACTGAACAGAACTGGCCCCAGCACAGACCCCTGAGGGACACCACTGGTGACTGTCCCCAGCTGGGTGCAGCACTGCTCACCAGCACTCTCTGGGCCTGGCCATGCAGCCAGTTCCTAACCCAGCAGAGAGTGCTCCTGTCCAAGCCCTGGGCTGCCAGCTTTTCCAGGAGTGTGCTGGGGGAACACTCAAAGGCCCTGCTGAAGTCCAAACAGACAACATCCACAGCCTTTCCCGCATCCACCAGGTGGGTCATCTGGTCATAAAGGGAGATCAGGCTGGTCAAACACAACCTACCCCTCCTAAACCCATGCTGGCTCACTCTTGCTAAAACTCATTGTGGAAGGATTAGACAAAAAAGGAAGAAAAAAAGAAAGCCATAGCATTTGTTAACAGACACCAACCTAAAAGAAATATAAAAAAAGCACAGCACAAAGATGAACTCTGATAGAAAATATAAACCAAACCACATCTAAACACTTCTACATTATCATGAAAAAGGTGACTTTTCAAATATGTTTTTACATGTCTTCAAGTTTGATATTGTGCGAAGGATACATATATTTTTGAAATGTACAGCATAAAAACATTAAAATAATGCAGAGACAATTTTAAAATACCTTTTTCTGTACCAGAAGATGTTTCTTTTGTTTGATCTATATGCCAGCTCAAAAATACAAGAAATGCAATCCAGAAAAAAAGAAAACAAAACAAAACAAAAAAAAAACCTTCTCAAAATATTAACAAGCATTTCTATGTTTATATTAGAAGAAACTTGATGAAACTGATTACAACCTTGAATTTAATCTAGGTTTTGCTGAATGAATTCTTCTTTTGCTTCTCTAGTTATCATTTTTTTACACTAGAGCTTGTTACAGACTATAATATTTATCTGCCTTCCCAAAAGGATAGCAGGTTTTGAACAAGTAATCACATATACTTGATGTTAATTCCTTTTGGAGTTTCAGTAGGGCTGGAGATGTAGAAAATGCTTTGGGCTTGGGGAGGCTTTCTCCTTCACTAGTAATGTAATCAGAAGTTTTCCAAACTAAGGCTAGCTGACTTATTCCTAGACGAGCTTGTATTTCTTACCTTTTAAAACTTTATAGAATGTAGCTGATTTATTTTCTATAAACAGAAATATAACCCCAGTCTATATCAAACCACACTTACTTGAAAGCTACAAGGCATATGGTTTAGTATTTACATTTTAGTTGTGTATTTTTTTGTGTTAAAATATTGTCAGCTACAATAATGCTCCTTACAGGCAAGTTTCTGATTTTTCTAGCCTTAAAGGATACAGGTATTAGCTCGCTCTAACACCTGGCAATACAGTACAATCAAGTGTGCTTTTTAAGTGCATTTTATGCAGCTGAATGCAATCACAGTCCTTGAAGGACTATGACATTTTAATCATGGTAACTGTGCACTGGAATACAGTGACCATGAAATGCCACAGGGAATATATGCCTTGAACAATTTTCCCTGAGAGCAGATTAGTGCACCACATGGCATCCTCTGGTATTAGAGATAGCTCATATCATTGCACTGTCACATTCATCTCTTAGCATGATAAATGAAGAGCACAGGAATATTATGAAAGGTGACACCCTTCCCAGTGTCAATATGATAATGAAGGATCTGCAACTTTCTTTTCAGCAACAAGCTGCTACTGCAACAAGTCAGTAGAAGGCAGAAGTAATATTGAAACAGTTGACATTATAATCTGCTATCTCAATGCCAACAGGAGGCAAAAACAGTAGCACCAACAAAACAACAAATGCTCTGCATTTATTCAGGGCAGATGTTAACTTTCTTTGCTGGAGTAACAAACACAAAGCATCTCCCCATCAGACATCAGTTTGGACATCAGACTGTGATTTCCAGGAAGCTGTGCCGAGTAAAGGAGGCTTCAGATGTAACAGAAAGGCAGCCTTTGACTCCTTGTCAGCTGTATCTCAGATTGTAATTTGAGGGATGCTGAGGAACATGTTTGCAACACTGTATTAGAGGGCATTGCTTCCTGAATGTTCAGCCTGACAACTAGAGCTCACAATGAAAGAATCGGATTTGAGCACACTATCAGAAGACACAATAAATATTTATTCTGATTTCTTTACCCACACAGGAGCAAACTTTATCTTTGATAGCCAGTGCAGCTGCGAAAGAGGGAATTGCCTTAAACATACCTTTTTATAGCCATCAGCCAATTATGCAGGCTTGGACCATTATAACTTCCTACATCTATTAAGAGATGCAGGTCATACTTCAGATTCAGATCAATACCTTACAAAAGTAAGGTAAGGTTGATTCTCTTCAAAGGTTTATTGTGCACCCCTACATTCACTCATCAAACTTTCTAATGCATGCTGAGCTAGAGAAAAAAAAAAACAACCCAAGACCTAAATGTAATACATGGCTCCGGAAGTCAGTGCTGGCTGAGAACTCCTCTTTGAAAAGTCTCGTTTTTACCAGCTGAGTCTTTGTCTTATTGTCTCTTCTCAACTTGTGTATGATAAGCATGTGGGTGGGCACACAGCATCCTACCATCTCGTTTAAAGCAAAAATAGCAACACATGTTAAGAAAAGGTTGTCATGAAACACGACTTGGCCAGAGAAACATTAGAGAACAATTTCTGAATCCATAAGTGTGACAATGAGCATGATTTCAACACAAGAGCTCATACCACTGCATCTATCATGCCATGCTGACTGACCACAATTAATTAGCTTAAAGAGGAGCAGCAAGCAGTTCAGAAAGAATGTTAAAAAACATAATGTCTGTAGCACATAAAAGGCAACTGCTGGCACAGTATCAATTTTCAGAAAATTTTCCAAGTGGTAAATCCCCAGTTGTTTTGGTCCTGTAAGATACAATATACATGTATAATGTTTAAGAGCCTTCCACTGGTGTGCCACTCTTTCTGTGTCATGGTAGCAGTGGCTGGGAAAGCAGTAGAAACAGCAGAGCTAGACAAATCCTCCAGTTCTGCAACAACTCAGCAGCAGGAATCTGAGAAGCTATTTAACAATGAAGCCTCTTGATATCTTGTCAATACAAAATTCTACATGAATCTTTGTTACAGGTGCAAAAAGGTATATTAATTATGATTTTTTTTTATATGATGCATTTCCATTCCTGGGGACTGTATGCATCTACACTTCAGTCTCTGAGAACTCTCTAATGTCCATGCCAGAGTTGGGATGGATAGCTGGATTACAACCCAGCGCTCATGGCTTATAGTGCTGTGTTGTGGTGTGTTTTTGTTACGGCCCTTTGCTCTGTAAAAATGCTTTGTAACTCCCTTACTATAGTATTGTAACTTCCACTGCCCCTAATAGTTTATTCCAACTCCCCCATCATTCTCCTCTCCTTCACCTGCTTTCCACTCTGTCCTTATTCCTGCCTTCTTCCCCTACCCACCAGCTGTCAATCCTTCCCTAACCCTGCCCCTAAGCCTAGAAGCTTCTGTTCTCCTTGACGTGCCATTGGTTTGGTTAAAGTTGTACCCTCCCTCTGCTTCCCCTGATTGGTTCAAGGTTTGTCACTCCATCTTGTACTCCACCCTGATTACTTTGTTATTGGTCCCTAACCTCAAAACTCCTCCTCACCCCTTTCCCTTAAAAACCACAGCACACCCTTTGTTCGGGGCCCTCGCCCCTGCTCTTAGTTCGAGTTGTGTCATGTTTTGTGATCCTCCAATAAACGATTCTCAGACTTGCAAGCGAGGCCCACTCCGTTCCTGTTACGTACCAATCCTTTGGCAGCTGCGCAGTGTGGTGAATGATAATTCATGTTTTCATAGTTTTGTTATTGTGGTTTATGTTTTTCACAATGTTTATCATGGTAGTAAATAGTGATAAAAATATAGTGTCATAAGAAAGCCAAAAACCCTCTCGGAGCAGGAGGCTTAGAAAATTTTGCAAGAGTCTTCCTCGTCTCCAGAGGAGAGAACAAAGAAATTACAATTCCAATAGAAGGTGGAGAATGACCAGGACGAGGACAATCAGGCCATTGATGAAGCTTGATGGCTCCAAGACAGTACCTTATCAGGGCCATCCGAATCGCCTGGGAATCCCCTCCGCCCAGGAAACCTTTTCAAACAGCAGATCCTGCCACCAGAAATTTCAACATCCACCGAAACCAAGGTGCTGGGAGACAAAGGGACTTAGAGAATTTTGGACTCACGTAAGCCCAGCCAGAAAAGGTATAAAACTGGCTGGCATGGGCCCGGTCCTTCATGAAACCAGGGAGAGTGTAACGTGGTAGAGGCTGCACTTGTGGTTTCACCCAGTGTAGATGCTGTTTCCTTGTTCGTTGGCTTTGTCAATTTTCTCTGTCCGAAATTTTCATTGGCAAATAAATCGTTTTCGATGGAATTGGCTCTTTAAATTTATAACACTCGCGAATCTCAGGGCTCCAGGAGTAGCGTCGTGTCCCCACCAAGCTGCGCCATTTCACTATCGAGAGGTGCGCCTCATGACACTGCTGTTTATTAACAGAGACAGCATTCCTTCATCTAAGGTTATACATCTTTTTCATATCACTTCCTTACCTCCTGGCTGGCCTGCTTTCCTGTCAGAAGTGCTCTGGAGGTCCAGGTGCTACCCAAGTTGCTTGAATTGTTCCTTATGTACTGAGATTGCATACATATACTTCAGGAGGCCTAAATCAGCCTACTAGGATCAGGTTTCTACTACTCCACTTATTCACACTGTGTAAAATTAAATCTTTTACAAATATATTAAGATTCTGATTACTTTCATCAAAATTAGTATACAGCTACACGAGTGCATAACGCTAGCTAATGCTAAACATGTTACATAATAGTTAGCTGCTTGTTAACTATTGCTGCTTTAGCCAAACAAGCTAAAAAAAAAAAAAAATCTATATAGGGAAGAGTCCAGACAAACTAAAACTGAGAAGCCATAGTCCAGAAGCTTTCCAAAGTAAATAAAAAGCCTGCAATCTGTTACTACCAATGGCAGCACTGTATTTAATGGGTTATTCAAGCACATCCCATCTCCATTTACCAAATCACATGTTGTGAATGAGTGCTTTAGATGGCTCAATCACCAGCAAATGTATTGGCAAAGGCAGGTTTGTTATTTAAGTGAAAGCGTGAAAAACTTCCTTGGCAAGGTTTGCTCTACTACTTACAAGATGGTTAAAGCACACAGAAAAATTGGACTAAAATCTAAAATCAATCAATCTAAACCTAAAATCAACCAAAAACATCTTTGTGGAGACTGGGTATGGAAAAGGGTAAGCACAGGAAAAGGTAAGAAAGGATTATGGAAACCCTCTCACTATGTCACAAGGTTCAGAATGGAGCCCCTTGCTAAATCAAGCCCTAGAATTCCCAGTTTAGACCTAAAGGTTTTAACCTTAATCAATAGCCTAATTTCAACAGTTTAACAAAAGACTCAATAGAATTTACTGTATTCAGGCAAGGAAACAGTTTCCAAGGCTGTTTGTTAAAAAAACAGGAGCTCATTAAACAGCATCAGTTTGGGGGAGCAAGACAGCATTTCTGATCAGCTCAAGGGGAACTGAGCCCAGGTCCTGTTCATCAGCGCTGAGACTTAATGAGCATTTCTGAGCACCCTGAAGAGATGGGGGGAGGGGAAGCACCAACACATCACAGAATCAGAGAATGAGTCAGGTTGGGAGGGACCATAGTGGGTCATCTGGTCCAACCTAGAGCATCCCAGAGCACACAGCATAGGATTGTGTCCAGACAGTTCTTGAGTATCTCCAGTGAGGGAGACTCCATGACCTCTCTAGGCAATCTGTTCCAGTGCTGTCACCCACATAGTAAAGTTTTCCCTTCAACTGGAGCTTCCTGATTATCACTTTTTGCCTATTGTCTCGTCCCATTACTTGGCACCACCAAGAAGATCCTGGCTCCATCCTCTTGGCATGTTCCCTTCAGATACTTGTAGATATTGATGAGGTCCCCTCTCTGTTGTCTCTTCTCAAGGCTGAACAGGCCCAGCTCACTCAGCCTTTCCTCATAAAATGGAATGCTCCAGTCCCCTCATCATTTTTGTCACCCTCTGCTGGAGTCTCTCATCCTACATTACCCTGCAGTCTTTATTTCTTTTGCATCTTCTCAGTGCTATCTCAATTTTTAGTGTCCTCAAGCACCTAATTAGAAATACTCCATAGACCAGTTATAGGTGATTTTTACAAAACAAAGCCT
This sequence comes from Rhadina sibilatrix, assembly GCA_013400275.1. Lineage (NCBI taxonomy): Eukaryota > Metazoa > Chordata > Aves > Passeriformes > Phylloscopidae > Rhadina > Rhadina sibilatrix. The sequence continues at coordinate 51,789 of VWYO01007737.1, forward strand.
AGAAATAAAACAACCCATTTGACTTTTGAAAGTCATACTCTAGTGTGCTGCCAGGCAAGTAGAGGCATCTCAACTCCATGATCAAGATAGCAAGTGACCTCTATCACCCACATAGTGGAAACTGTATTGCTCCTCAGTTCTGGTGAGAGAGCACATCATCAGGATGCACAGTCATTGATGAAATAACAGTGGTTGCTGTAGGTGGTAAAAAAAAAATAAAATGTAAAAGGCAGTTCAGTAAGGCTGAGCTTTTGTGTGTCTGGCCAATTCAGAGTATACAATTATGTCCTATATTGTAAGTTGATTGCTCCAGCCCTCTGCCACAAAGGTCAAACTACATTTGAGTGCAGAAGCAACAGCTCTGCACTGTACAAAACTGCAAATGGAATACACACAACAAAGAGGAGTGGCAAGGAAGGTTATTGATAGCAATCAGCAAGCAGCACAGGCAGTGAGCACTTTGAAAGACCTCTCACAACACTCTTTCAGCACCCCCTATCTCTGCACTGCACAGACACGGGACAGTAGCAGGGCATAAGGAGAAAATACACTCTCAGATGACTCTATCTGCCGCCAAGAATAGCAAGAACACCTTTGAAACTTACCCAATTACGAGTCAGCTTGAGGCCTATTGACTTATTTATCTGCAAGCCAACTCTGAAACCCCAGAATTTTAATCACAGCCAGAGATGTCTTGCTATCTCAAGGGAAGATGCCTGGCAGTGATACCAACTGCCTTTATTACTATATTGGAGTTTACTTGCTTCCCAGATTCACACAGGTGCAGGAGCATTAGGGCATTAGGGAGAGATTTCTATACTGAGAGGTGCATTTACAAAGCACACAATGCCCAGCACAAGCATCACCTTCCTTGCTCCCCTCAGACTCCCACAGACTCCCACTGGCACACAAGTGCACACCCACCAAGTACTCTGCACTTGGCTGTGGAGCAACACAGCCCACCCTGATAGAAATGCATGGAAAGCCTGTTCTGGGCCAACCTGCCTCCACATACAAGATAGGGAGATAAACCTCTGCCAATGTTCAGCCACTGAAGAGTCACTGATGGTCACTCCATAAGCAAAAGGCAATCCAAAATGGGGCAAAGGAATCAGAGCCAACTCCAGTACCCTCTCTGCTAACCAGCCTTCCCAAAGGGGAAATACAGCATGGGAACTAAAGGTGACTGTTGGACAGGCTGCATTTTTAACACGTGCTTTTAGAGTCTCTACAAGCATGGCACCACTCTCTGTTCAAGTCTCACTATCAAGAGTCACAGATGTTAGAGAGGGATACATTGGCATAGCAACCTTATAAAGATGAGCTACCTAGCTAAAAGAGCTAACACTATTTCTAGAGGCATTGTAAATGGAAGAAGGAAAGAGGTGCTTCAAAGTGATTTTTTCATTTTCTGCAGTAAGTTCGGAGAGACAACTCAAGATATCTAACCTAGAGGGTGGCTAGGCATTATTTTCAGTATCCCAGCAATATTATTTACTTACTTTGTGCACATTGCAGTAGGAAATATAAAAAAGGCAAGGATGTTTAGCTAAAGAGTAGGCTGAGGCCACTGTGATAAAAACTGTAAAAAAATACACTATTCATGGACAGTCGCAGATGTTGCGGTCAGTATGCAGACTCAGATCACACATAGGATTCTTGGTTTTCTCTGCTTAAGGATTCCTTTTCAGATATTCCACCATGGCTCACTAGAACCACTTACAAGTGTCCCAATGGAAAGGAGAGCTTGATATACTCGCTCTTTGCCAAATACCAGAACAGAATTCTATGTTTGATGGGAAATGACAGTGTGCCGTGGCAGCCAGGAGGACCAATCAAATCCTAAAACGCATCAGGTCCAGCACTGCCAGCTGGGCAAGGGAGGGGATTGTCCTGCTGTGCTCTGCACTGGGGCAGCCTCACCTTGAATATATTGTGTGCAGTTTTGGGGACTGCAATATAAAAAAGACCCTGTGCTATTAAAATGTCAACAGGAGGCCACGAGGATGGTGAAGTGCCTTGAGGGGAAGCTGTATGAGGAGCAGGTGAGGTCACTTGGTCTGTTCAGCCTCGAGGAGACTGGAGGGAGGCCTCACTGCAGTTACAATTTCCTCACAAGCGCAAGGAGGAGGGACACAAATCTCTTCACTCTCATGACTAGTGATAGAACCCAAGGGAATGACCTCAGTTGTGTCAGGGGAAGTTCAGGCTGGATATTAGAAAAAAGGCTCTTGACCCAGAGGGTGTTGGGGCACTGGAACAGGCTCCCCAGGGAAGTGGTCATAGCACCAAGCCTGACAGAGCTCAAGAAGCATTTGGACAATTCTCTAAGGAACGTAGTGTTATCCTTCAGGTATCCTGCACAGAGCCGAGAGTTGGACTCGATGATCCTTAGGGGTCCCTTCCAATGCAGCATATTCTATGATTGTATGATCTCTCAAGAGTCTGGGGGCAAAGTATGGCCACATCATGTATTACACAAAGCATATGCTAAATAAAAAGCCTAAGAATGATGCCTACTGAAGCAGCAGCACACAAATATCTACAACTAAATTATGTAAGTATAAATTGTCTGAGACAGTACAAGAACAGTTGATATAAACAGCAAATTAAAATATTAATTCTAAATTAAAAGTAAAATTAATTCTAAATTAATAAAAGCAATAACAAAGGACATCAATGTGCAGGAAGGAAAAACAGAGAAATCAGCACTTGTAAAAACATATTCATTGCAATCCCTGAAAAGATACAAAACTCAAGTCCTTCTGTCTCTGGTACAATCTAGTGGGTTTCTAAATGTCTTGATGGAACTGAAATTAAAACATAAATTTCTAATAAAAGCACTGGATACCACTTATCAGAGACTCTGACTTACAGCAGAGCAGCCACCATGCTATTATTAGGTTTCTGTGCAATTTCACTATAACAGCAGCTACTCCTCTACACTATGCACTAACGGCTGATATCCTGCTGATTCACACTGCTGCTGAGGTGATAATGAAGCATTTGCCAGCTAGAAAGTTACAAAGCATGAACAATTAATACCGATGAGAGTTATTACATATACATGGTTTGTTAGAGGGGGAAAAAAAGGAAGAAAGAATAAAATTCTGGAAGACTGCTGGGCAAAGTGGTAATAACTTCTGGAATGGAGGAAATTTATTCCAAGTCACATTGCTTTCCCATCACACCATCCCGCTAGTCAGCATCTGCTTTTAAGCGTGACAGCTTAAAGAAACGAGACTCTCCCCTTCTTCAAATTTGATCATAGATACCGATAGATTTTATCTTTTCTAGAGCAAACAATTATGGTTCAGGTATCAGATCGTTCAGATTTCCCTAGTAAGTTGAAATGTGTGATTTTTTTTTCAGTGATTTGCATCTTGATTGAAGTTAAAAGTCCCCTTTTTATTACTTAAAAAAAAATCTTCCAACACGCAGCACTGAAGCACCAAATCCATTGGAAATAAAGCTTCTTAAGTTTCAGCTAGATCTGATGAGTACGGCAATAGCCTCAGGTGTATTTCAAAGCCACAAAGTGAAAAAATAGAAGCTGGGAATGAAGAAATTCCACTTGGCAGATCTACACCTGTTACCAAACAAGTTATACTTCTTTAGGAAGAAGTCTACGCAGCACTGGGTGAAGATGTTGGAAAATTCTTTTCACTTTAAGCACAATAGTGTATGACCCCTGTATTCATGGTTAATGCTTAGTTTTGTACCGTACAGTGATTAGTACAAATACCAGAGATTAATGTGGCCTTGTGTTAACTCCCTGAATCTCTGACTAATAAGAGTAATAAGTCTTGTGCCAGCTAATGCTTCCTTACGTATTTATATTAGTGATTAATATGTATTAGCAGATATCTTAGTTTTGAGAACAAGGATTGTATGTCAGAATGAAGAATAGTAAGAGAAGTACATTATGCCCTGATCACATATTTGACATACTCTTAAGGAGGTAAGATTCATCAGAAGATCCAGAACCATATCCAATAAGTCCACCAAAATAATTAGCATATATGCATATATTCAAGAAATGTGATGAATATGTACTGCTTTGAGGAATACAAGCTGGTCTGTTATGTTAGTGGGCATGCATGCTTTGAGGAGAATTCCCCATGCATCCAGCACTGGTACTAACGTAATGTTGATTTCTAACCTAGTAAATTGTTTGAAGAGTTTTATTTCCTGTTTTTCAGTGACACGCCTAGATACTGGCTCAAATGCACAAGTAAAGAATAATAAAGAAACTTGGCCAAAGATTGAAACATTGTATTTTTTTTGTCTTTATACCTCCTTCATTTATGAAGATTTGTCTAACTGAATGCCTGTACCCTACATTCACAAAATTCCCCTGCTACTCTTCATGTAATACCTCATTCTCAACAGCAAAGAGCTTCCATTCATAGATGTTTCTCAGTCTGTTGTGGAAAGGAGAATGTCATACCAGGTTTACAGCTTTTCTTCAGACCCTCAATTTACCCAAACTACTTTGGTACACCTGAAGGAGCCTTACACCTGAGAGAAACTGGCAATACTGTTACCAGACTGACTTTAGCAGAGATTGCTTCTTTGAGTTAAGAAAGGGTTTAGGAAGCATGAGTCCAGCTCCTAACCTCTCAGATGTTGTATCANAGACAAATCAAATTACTTCTCTTGTAAGCCACATAGTTCCTTGACCAAGTCACTCAGTAGTTTGTGCCACTAATTGGAATTCTTTGTATCTTGTCATATCATTCTCGATTTCATTATTCTTTTTCCTGAGAATTAAAGCAATTCCCAAAGGCTCTAAAACTGGAAAAAACAGCAGTACAGGTAATCCACACAGAAGATGAGAGATTGTGCATCTGCTTCCAGGTACCACTACAACTGAGTCTGCTCCAGTACTCTGAGTTATGTAGGTTCACAATCTGAAAGTATGTTAACATCTTCCATCTAAGTAAAACCCAGGATGTTCCTTCATCTCAGTTCTTTTCCAACCTACTCATATGTGGTCTCAGGGAGTACCCTATAATTCACATCTGATCCAGACTGAAAAACTGGCAACTCTCTCCTGTGCAGGAGGTAGCAAGTGCTCATGTAAATATGAGCATAAACCTCACGAAGCATTAAGAATAATTCTAAGTGATAAGTCTCCTGGATCCAACCTGATAAGAGCAATTTCTTGTTCCTGCTCTTACAGGCTTGCAAAGTGACAGATTTCTCTACAGGCAGTCCAAACTCTCAGGGTAATAGAAAGTTACAAATGTCGGGCTGCTTTTGTACTTACATACCAAAGAAGATCTTGCCCTTGAAAAGTTGAGGGTTTTTTTACCAATTAGGGTTTTCAGGCTACTGGCCCAGATTACTGAATCTTTCTTGAATTGTTATCTGCAATGTGAATTCATCCCTGGCATGATTATTTACACTCAACTCCATGCCAGGGTCATACTAAGCATACACATCTGCATTAAAGCAAAGGGAGATCTTAAAGAAAAAAAGTGATTTTTTTTTTTCTTACTGGAGGCCTAGTACTTGTCATTAATTCATCTGACACGTGTCACTAGAAAAAGAGGAAGGAGCATAACTTGAAAGTAGGAGCAGACACAACTGTCATGCCTGGGAGGCTGATCTTTCCTATTGCCCAGATGCTCTCCTCCTATCTATGACAGAAAATTGAACCCTGCAGAGAAGACAAAACATCCCTTTGGAAGCAGGTATTACAACTTGATTATGGTAGATCTCCAGCATTATAAATACTTGCTGCCTTGTGCTTGCCATTAGCTCCCATCAAGTTTTAATAATACTTTCTGAAACAGAACAGAAAACATTTCTCACATCCAAATTAACACCTGATTATTTTCATTCTGGTGAGGGTGGAATGAATACATAAAGCTTTTTTTTTTTTCACTTTCAATTTTAGAACAAATAAATGTGGTTTTATAAATCATGACCAAGGTTGTTATTTTTCAAGTTTTTGCTATTTCCTAAAAATGTGCATATCTTTTATTTTACAAGTATTTTGCAAGAGTAATGGCAAATTGCTTACCTTAAATTCCTTTTGACCTAATCCTAAATGTCAGTTTAACCAGAGTTTGTCAGTGAATTAACTTCTTAACTTGGAGTTGGGGAAGCTATTATGCAGTGGATTCAGGGACAGTGCACAGCTGCTCTAAACTAACCTGGTTCAAGCCTCCCACATGGATTATTAAAAGTGCTTTTGTGCCAAACACCTGCCATAGATCATCAGTAAAAGGTTTTGGGGGGATTCAAGCTTCTTTTATAAAATCTATCTCCATTTCATCCTAAAGTAGATCTATAAAAGCAAGTTAGATGAAGTATCTTTTGGAGAGGAAGAGTTCTATTTACATGAACAGTACATGAAAAGTACATGAGAAGATGAAGGCTACTCACTAAGCTCAGACTACAAACTTCTAGACTTCCAGTGTTCAAATAAACAAAGGCAGTCCAGAAGAACATAGCTGTTATACAACATATTTGTCGTCTAGCTCATCAACTTGAAGTGTCCATATGAAGATAAAATCCCAGAAGGCCAAATAAAACAGGTGTTTTGTTCCCATTAGGAACACAAGAAATGGGATTAGTCATTGCAGTTGCACGGGCTGTATTAAATTCTCTGAAATTATTTCTTAATTAAAAAAGAAATCAAAAAATACTGCATGCTTACTGCTTCTTTGAAAAGTTATTAATTTAGTATCAGAGCACATCTGCATCTCAAAAATTACCAGGATTGCAATCAAAAGCAAGTTGGTTGAAACAGTTGTTTTTAACAATCTGTAAAAAGAACAGTCCTTTATGGTACACTTGCTTGTTCTTTTTTTATGGTAGGAATCCTTCACTTGGCCCATTGTTCTAACAGTGCTTATAAAACCTTTTGCCTTCAGTTGGTCTGAAAAACCACATCTGACACGGCCGCAACTATTATAAGAGCCCTTTCTGCCAGCCCAGGCTGCTGCACAAGCCGTGCCGAGATAGGGGGCTGCCCCCAAGCCCTCTGTGGCTCGGGTAGCAGTGCAGAGCAGGAAGGCTGTGACTGCTCTTAGCTGCAGGGCCAGTAGTCACCAGCTGTTACAATGTGCTGAGGAGCAAGAGCCAGGAAGGAAGGAGAGGCCTTCTGTGTGATTTCCAAAGGTGCTTATTCCCCAGAGGGTCAGGGACAGAAAAAGGCCCAGAACCTGGCCCTGCACGGGCTTATAAATGGGGGAGGTCTTGGGAGAGGATCCAAGTTCCAAGCAAGAAGCGTTACACGGGGGAGGAACATAAGGGAGTACAATACACAGACCAATAAAGGAACACAAGGGAAGGGAACGGTCTAAACTATCCACTGGGGTGTCAAAGGTTGGGGGATTGACAGGGAAGGGTCTGGAAGAAGGGGCAGGTTTAGGGAAGGATTAACAATTCTGTAGGAGGAGGGAAGGGCAGGTCTAGGGAAGACAGACCACAGGTGTGACCAAGGGAAGAATATGGAATAAGGGGTCTGGATATATGTAAGATTGTACCCCCCCACCCCCTTCCCAGGCCAAACTTAGGCTGAACCAACAGAGGAGGGGGAAACAGAACAGACTACTTGGGCTAAAAACACACCACAACAACATCAACACGTTCTTCCAGATGGAAAATTGACAATTATCTAAGTCTCAGTTCTTAGAAGTCAGCTGAACAGGCTAGGATTCATCAAGGTCTTGCCTGGGTAGCAGCAGAATGAAAGAATTGCAGTTCTAGAAGGGTAGAGAGAAAATAAGGAAAACATTTACAAGTATGGAAAAGCAACCCAAAATATTTTCCCCATTACTAATGAACAGTTTACCTGGTTGTACCCGTATTCCAACTCTGTTATACACTGTTTCTCATGAATGGCTGGTTTAAGCATTTACAAGGAATTGAGAGCTTTTACTTACACTCTTTTAATATGTAGAAAGCCTCACTCCTGACACCTAGCCTCCTCCCAGTATGGTCAGCCCAGCCAGACTGGTGACACCAGTATCAGACACACTGACAGCTGGCCAACACAGCCAGGATACCACACATATTATTCATCTAAGGTAGGATCCCCTCACATCACAGTGCCACTAATGGAGCCAAGGGGAGACATGATTCCTACTCACCTGCAAAAGTCATTTGCACGACTGGCAATTGTGGCCAGATGACTCCAACACCAAGTGTCCCTGAAGTCCAAAGCCATGGCATCGCTAAGGATGCTGTGTTTGCTATTGGGGATTGGGTGAGTTTCCCTGTAGCCACTGCTCATCTTTCCCTCTGCCTCAATAAAACTTTAGTTTATAACATGTTGTCAAGCTCCATTATTATTCAATTCAAAAACGTATAGAAAGCCTAGTTCCTGACAAGGTGTATGAAAACTCACACAGATCATTGTATATGTAAAAGAGATGATCATAAGTACATCCTCCAGGGAAAACAAACAAACCACAAAACAACTCTTTTATAAAACATTTGAATTCATCAGCCATATTGATATTGTAGCACTGACATCTCAATGCTAACATCATCAGTTTGGATCACTGAAAGTAGAAGGTTTCAAATTTTTTACATTCTTTATTTAATACATATATGCTGCAGTTCTTTGCAGAGCGGTCTTTGAAAACTTGTGGACCCCTGAGGACAGCCCATGTCAGTTGTCCATCTCACCAGAAGCAATGGCTGTAACCTATTCAGTTTTTTGAATGCTGTACAGGAGCTGAAAAGGGGACTTTGTAAAGCAAAATACTCAGAGATTTTGTACTTCCAAGTTATCACCAATAATTCTGCAGTTCAGCAGCTGTGCTATATATTGCTTAGTTGCAGGTTCTTACTCTGGTGAAAGATGGAAATAGTATCACATTTTTAGTTTGAAATACCACATGAGTCACATTAACAGAGCAGCACAGAACTAGTGCACATCTAGCTTTTTCTGCTGGGGCAGATTACGCACAAAATTGCCATGAAAGAAACAGGAAAACATTTATGTATGGTTTTATAAAATTGCAGCAACAGGGAAAAGCTAGGCTTTCTTCCTGCAGGGATTAAAAAACTCAAGGAACAAAGAACAGTTTGTAACACTTCAGAAACAACTTGTCATATCACCACTCATCCATCTTTGTAGTGCTGTTGCACTGTATGTTGTGATACAGCAGTGCCCTCATGGACAGATCATGTGGCCAAAGAGCCTTTCAACATCCTTCAGCATTATACATGTGCTTCTGAAAGCTCCCTCTTGCAACAGTATGCTCAGCCTTCTTTTATCTTCTGGTCAGTTGAAGCAGGCAGCACAAAACCAGCTGGCCACCTTTTTCAAGCTGCAACTGAAGATAAAAACCTCAAGCCTAGATTTCAAAGACTTTTGTCTGCCTAAGTAGTCAAGTATAGTGTTCTATGAGCTCTCTTCATACCCATCACCTGCAGGTTTGGAAATGCCAGACAATCCTCAGTCCTTCTTCACATCACCTCTTTCCTCCACTCATCTGGGAATCAAGAAAGAGAACGTGAACCCAGGAGTTAAACCAAAGGTTCCTTCACTCTAATTTAGTGCAAGGAGAAATCTCAACCAGATATTCTCAAGAGGTCATAAATACACAAAAGTTTACTGGTAAAAATATAGAAAATTAAGGAACTTTGGCAGAAGAGTAAATACAACAAATTCAACATAAAACACTTACTACAGCAGTACTTAGTATTAATTTAAGTTAGCATAAACCATTGAACCTAGAAACTTTTAAATCTATGAGATGTTAAGTTACTCAAAATTGTTCCATGTAAAAAGAATGAAGAGAAGAGGGAGAAAGACAGAAAAGGTACAGAAAGCACACATAAAATACCCACCAATTCCTGGGTTCCCATGTGGCACCCGAGAGAAGGCAGGGCCCAGATAAATGGATACCTCACAGTCAGCCCCTGGCCTGCCCCCATGTGGGACTTCTGGCTGCTCGGCCAATCACAGGCTGGACTGGCAAACCGGTGTGTGATTGACAGAAAACTCTGCCAATCGGTCCCTTCACTGCCCCTGTTCCAGCGTGTGATTGGTGGACAGCTCTGACAGGCTGCGGGTCTGGGGGGCGGGACAAGGCATTGCCTCACCCAGGCAAAGCCCGGCCAGCCGCTCCTGCCAGACACGGACACCGGCACTCCGAGGTGTCTCGAGACATTGATCTGATCCAGTCTCTGGGAGCCGGTTCACATCAGAAAAGCTGCTCTTCCTGTGTTGGAACTAAGCTGCACACTGGAGCCCTCGTGCAGTGCCCCTTCTGTAGTGAGGACATAGGACACTGAGGAGCTTCAGGGGGTAGGGCACCAGCTTGCATTCTCCATGCAATGACTCACAAAATATCTGAAATACCTACGGATCATATATTTCCTTCTCACGTCAGGAAAGCTTAAAAAGGTGATGAAGATCATTGAAAGGCAGTGTCTTGGTTTGGAAAGACAGGTATCTACCAGGGAAACTGGAGTTTCCCTGAGAATGGAGAATGTAACCCTCACCCGCCAAAAAGTATAATTTTGCAATCAAGGGCTTTCAGGCAAAGATTTTGGGAATAGGAATAACAGTTCTTTACTAAGAATATTAACAATACAAATATAGTAGAGAGAAAAAA
>VWYO01007737.1:62424-117092 GCA_013400275.1 Rhadina sibilatrix
GGTGCTAATGGCCCATTATCGAAGGTGTCAGGCCTCTCTCCCACAGATGAAAATAGAATACACATATTTGGTTCCACAACCCAGGACAGGCAGCTACTGTTTCCTAAGCTTTTCATGGAGACATCTTAGCAGACTTTGGATTACATAACTGAACATCCAAGACACTGATTTGTAGGCTTTTCCATCAATCTCATGGCTCAATTCTAAATTGATTTTCTTATTTGACTACCAGCAATTTTAAATAACCCACAGGGCAAGCAGACAAAAGGTTCCAGAGGAACAACCCAGAGACTTTGCAGACAATTGGTTTAAACCTTTTCCAGGTCTCACACTCCCCAGCAGAAACACATTACCTTGCACTGGACTGCACTGGTTGCTTGCAGCATTATGTGATCAGATTCACCTGGTTCAACCTGGATAACAAATATACCCATTTTTCTGAAACACACTCAGGCAGAACCTGACAAATTAGATAAACCACAATTGGTAGCAACCTCAGCCTGGTTGGCCTCAGTGATGGAGGAAGTTTAAGAGCTGGTCTGACGCTACAACATTAACAAAGCCATTAGAAAGCAATAAATAATTATGGCACTATCTGCTTGAAAGGAACTCATAATGCACAGATATCTAATATGTCTAGAAGCAAAAGTTCACAAATAGGAACCACCATGTGCAGGAGCTAAGCTGTCCACTGTGGTTGCAGCACAGAACCAGTCAGAGCAAGCACCTTGCTCCCTCACTGGTACTTAGCTGGTCTACACCAGGCTGGTGAGGCTGAAGCTCTGATTCTCATGTACATGTGCATATTGGTGGCAGGGAGGGGGGTCTGCTCATAGAGCATGTATGCTATCCACCTGCTACACTTGTCCTACCAAGTAAGTAAATTCATATATCACTAAATGATATCGTTGTCTTCTAGCAGCCGCGCCACCCCGTATATCCAAATGAGATTATAAAGGTATTTGGAGCATCTGTACTGAAAAAGCATCTCATATTTAATCTTTAGCAGTAGACTCCAATTTACCTCAGGCATTCATGTGCTAATGCCAAGAGTTTATCTTGTTTAGAACATGAGCACTGTACTAGGATGTTCCTGTTCTAGAGAAGGGAATTGCCCTCCATCACCCTCCCTGCTAGGACAGGAGAGTTATTTTACATAGTGAATTGCTGTTGCAGGGAGACGTTTCCTATATTTATACTTTATCTTTGGCCAGCAAAGGAACAAGAATATTCTGGTCAAGGTAGCTTTCTCCTCAAAGAAGACACAAATTGATAAAACACATCATTGATATGAAAAGCCAAGTACAGGTGAGAATACTCAGAGCGCAGTCACACACATTTTTCCTGAAATAATGGGGTTGAGAAAATCACCTTTAGCAGATATTTTATTATTCAAGCAGCTGGGATTAGTTTAATTAAAATCATTTCCCTTTTTCCCTGCTGCTAAAATTTGGACTGCTGGAAGAAAAAAGCTAAAAAGGAAGAGGCAGATATAAACACTTTATCTCAGCAGCTACATATAAGATCTCCTCTTGCAAACAGTTTCCAGCTTTCTAAAAGCAGAGCAGTGATTCACCTTCACCTCACAGCTCATTGTCCAAGCTTTCTGAAAACAGTCAGTCACCACTCAAAGAAATCCCCTCACCTCCCCTGCTCTCTTCCCTCATATATTTAACAATACTGCTAATCTGAACTGGAAACAGCTTCTTTTGGCATCACCTACTCTTCTTCATTAAGATTTCTTAAGTTTACAATGATGATTTTGGTAGGGTTTTTGGGGGGGGACAGGGGGAATTGGGATGTTGCCAATGTATGTTTTCATGAAAGCTCCCTTTAACTGTAATTTTCTAATTATGCAGTTCTTTTTTTGGCTGGCAATCATCTAAAGTGCTGCATGGCTTTTCCTCCTTCTCTGGAACGATGTGTTCAGCATTGCACTAGTTGTCAACTGCTGTGTTATATTTGCCCAGTTTTTTCACCCTTTCCATTTTTTCAGCTGTGTACCAGAATGTTCTCTCTGCTCTGTCCCACACTCCTCTTTCTGCTCCCGTTTCTGCTCCTCTTTTTAACCTTGAAAGGCAAACTTGTTGTGTACCAACGTCACTTCTGCTTTGAAAAGGAGACCTGTCTTCCCCTAATACCCATCTGTGGGTATGTTATCCTCCATGCCACCCTCACCACTCCTCTGGAGCTCCTGTTCAAATTACATATGTATTTCTTCCTGCATCCACACCATGTAATCTCACTTTTGGACAAGTTCTCCATTCTTACCTACAGCTGCTGATGGAGATATGGGTTCTCTAGTTTTATGTGTATGTCCTTACAATCTGCCAAAACACTGGTGAAAAAGCATTTCACAAGTTCACATATACACCTAAGGTGTGGGTCTCTGTCAGTGTGTCACCCCAGTACCTGGAGGCTCATGGCATCTAAGTTGCTGTACTAACCCCAAGATCCCTCCCCACAATCACAAATTTTCAAGCTTTTTTGTTTTTTTTTTTTTACTTTCCAAGTGTTTTTTTAGTTTTCAAATTGATTTATTTTCTCAAAAGTATCTTGATAATTTCTTTGTTATAATTTAATCATAATGAAGGTCATCCGAAGCAAACTCATTGTTACTTTCTTCCTAGCAGTATCGGATTTTTGGGCAAACACTCCTTAGAATAGTTTGTTTGGGATATTCCATTCACTCACTCATATTCCTGTTGTATCAGCCGTTGTTACTCAGGCAGATTTCAATACACACTGTTAGTACTAGAAATCCCTTCCACTCACTGTCCTATAGAGGTATATATCATTCCCAGCAAAGGTTATGCAGTTTCAGCTGTCATATGTGTAGTTTTGTTATGAGATTACATCCATAAATTATCCTTCAGAAGAGATTACAGCAATTATGAAAAAGGCATCTATATCTTCCTAAAATAGGGAATTTCTTATTTCATACATACAACAATGCCAGTCCTTGCATGGGTTCTGACTCATCAAAGGCCACAAGAGAAGACAGAAAGCAACTGAATTAGAAAGCAAACATCACAATAGTGCCTGTGAAAAACATGGTTTTACAAGAAAAGTATTTTTTTTCCTAAAATGGCACTTGGATAACAATCATTGAATAGATTTTTTAAATCATGGTGAGAGTTATTACCACTGTTACTAAAAAGGCTGAAAACAGCATTTCAGATTCCGAGCTCCTCCTGTACATTACATGTGCTACAAGTAGTTCTTGTAAGGCTGGGAGGACAATTGTTGCAGAAACTGCAGCCACAGTAACATCTTTCTCTTGCATCTTCACATCGGTAATGAAGAGCAAATCAGGCTCCAGTTATTCATGAAGTGTTCAAAACATTGGCACTTACAAATTTCACAGGCATCTCTGCCTGCAGAAAGACTGCGAAAGGAATGTTCCATCATGCTGTGGCACAAGAAAAGTGCGTGCCTGAATTGGTAATGTGATCCTTCACTGTCTAGGTAAGGTTGTATTACCCAGCGAGAGAGGGGATTCACCCTATCAGCCACATGCAGATAAGCACTATGACTCCATCAATTACGTTTGTCCCCATTTGGAAAAAAAATAACAATACTGCTGCACTTTTGAGGTCTAGGCCATAGGGAAGGCTATAGACACTGATATTTTTCAAACAGGCATGGCCCAGCATGTAATGACAACATATATACCCTCTCTGTCTCCTATGTTTTTTGAAGAAAGTGGCTAGAGGTGTCATGATGCTTGTACTGGGCTTATGTGGCAAGGTTCTGGACAGTGGGGGGATGCAGAAGAATCAGTGAGCAGAGGAAAGAGGTATCCTATGTGGGACATATCAAGTTCCAGATGGCTCCAGCCAATCTGCTGTAGGGCACAGCTGAGCCCCCACAGCCACGATGGAGGCACTTCTGGGAGAACATTTAAGGAAGGGAAAAAACCCTGTACAATAGAATGGTGGGGAAAACATGTGTGAAACAGCCCTGCAGACACCAAGGTGAGAGAAGAAGCAAGCAGGAACAGTACTCCATGCACTGAAGCAGTGATTCCCCTGCAGTCCATGGAGAAGACCATGGGGAAGCATGTTGCCAACCTGCAGCATATGGATGATCATGTCAGAGCAGATATCCATACTGCAGCCATGGCAGACTCTGTGCCAGAGCAGATGGATGTGCTCTGGAGTGGTTTATCTCAAAGGACTACAGCCCATGAAAGAACTTATGCTGGAGCAAGGAGGACATGGAGGTAGGAGAGGCAGAGATGAAGTGTTATGAACTGACTACAGTCCTTATTCCCCATTGTTCTGTACTCTTCAGTGTGTGGAAAGAAGGACATAGAGGAACCAGGAAAGAAGGAGTAAAATTGAGCCTGGGAAGAAGGGGATGGAAGGGAAGTATTTTAATTTTTTTCTTTATTTTTCTCCATCCAAATCTAATAGACAATAAATTGTTTGGGTTTTTTTTTTTTTTTTTTTTTCCTGAAGGTGAGTCTGTTTTGCCCTTGATGGCTAAGTAATCCATCTCCTTGCCTGTATCTTGACTCTTGATGTTTTCTATCTTATTTTCTCCCTGTCCTGTTGAGGACTGGGAATGGCAGTAGCTGGGTGAGTGCCTGCCAGCCAGCCATTAGTCAACAGTGTTTGACCATGGAAAAGTGAATGATGATGCAAAATGAAAATTTCCAGAAGTGTCAGTTTCACATTGACAAAGGAAAAATCTTGCAACATGACAATATGCGTGGTCATCCTGGTTGAGGCCATAGTCCTCCCTACCCAGCCTCCTGTTCAAAGCATTTCTTCTCTTTGATACTTGGCAGCTCTGGAGGGCTGCATATGTTTGAAAATCATTCATTGGATAGCTAGTTTTAATCCATCGATGGATTTAATCCATGGTCTTAATCTTTAATCAATGGTCTTTTTTTGGTTTTGGTTTTGTTCTTGTTTCTAAGCCCTTTGTCCTAGTCCTTTAAGAATGCTTTCTCTTTGCTTCCCTCTCTTCCTGTGTGCCACACTCTGGCTTTTGCCACTTCCTCTTCATTTTGCCCTAAATGTGTTAGAGCCTCTAATGTTTCTGAACTCCTTTAGCAATGAAACATTCCTGTCTAGTACCAGAATGTGTCAAAACTTCAACAGCTAACATTAATCCATGTCCCCTCTGCAAGAACGAAGAGCTGGCAACACCACACTAATTTCATTTGATAAGCTGTTACTTTAAATCACAACAGCACCTACACAACAATCCTATTAAAATTATCATAGAAGAAAATCAAACCACTTTTTAATGCTTTACGACTTCATCTCACTCACAATGATGCAACCACTGAAACTGGGGTGCTATGAATACCAGACACAGTAGACAATTGGGTAGTTGCCAGCTCTTCACATTGTGCTAATCTCCTCTCCTGTGTTTTTCATAGCTTTTTGTTTTAAATTTTATAGCACTGAGCTTGCTTTAGGCGAGCTAGCAGAAATAGATAGCTTTCTGGTGCGCCAAGAAAATTCAGAACTACCCTCTCATTACAAGGAAAGAAGAGAATGCGTGGGTTTATTCAGGATGATACATTAGAAATTACAATCCGTCAGTCTGTGTATATTTGGGTTGTACTCTTAGCCTTTGGGTGACATTGTGTAACGCTACAAAATACACAGTAATTTGTAACTTTTCCTAAATTGATAGTGATATCAACTTCATCTTGATGACAAAAAAATGCCAGATAAAACCAGCTTTTACAGACTTAGCTTTTGAATTGTTTCTTCTGCTTTAACATTGCAATTTTTTATATAAATTATTTTCAATTCCCATAACAACCTTTAAAATGTAATTCCTAAGTGTAATCCTAAAAAGCCTTTGCTATTATTTTTATGAGTGGCAACATTTGACTTCAGTAAAAGTGGTGCTTAAGAACTGCCAGAGTCATTTCCTAGTTAATGTGTTACCTATTATAAAAGCCTCCAGTTTCTAAAATGATGCCAAGAATTCTCAGTCTAGGCTCTGAAGGACTGGGAATGTCTTGACCTGGGTCGAGGCTCTATTCAGCTCTAAAACTCTATCAGTGTTTAAAGGAACTGATACAAACTGGACTGTCAATGCCAACACCTCCTCTGTCTGACCAACTGCAGAGGTGATCCAGTGGCTATAATTATCATGACACATTTCAACACCATTAACAGAAACTGCATTTTCTCAAAGCTGAGCACACACACCTGTTAAAAGGCTTTCTGGTGAGCCTGAAGAAGCTGTCTCACAGCTGTCACCATGCCAGCTCTTCCTCCTCAGGTATCTGATCCTGGAAGGGCCTCAAGCTTGCATGATGTCCTCACCAAAGTCTTTGTTTCCACCTCTTCTGGGACACTAACTCCTGAATAGCTTCTTTGGGAACAGCCCTTGGTATGAAATTTGTGGTATTGCCAAATGTATCACAAAAAACAAATACTGAACCCTCTCCCTGCATAAGAAAAGTGTCCTCTAATATATATAAAAAAGTGGAAAATAATTAGGATATTCATGGAACACAAATGGAATATTTCATGACTAACAAAGGCAGATTCATGGGTATTGACTTGGCTGTAAAAGTCTTGTCTTTAAAAAAATATTATTCAAGAAACACTCTTCATCACCAAGGTGAAGGAAAATACATAACTGCAGAAAGGCCTCATTCCAAAAAATCAAGGAGAAAATTTCTTAAAGTATTTGTTTATGGAAAAAATGGTATATATGCCTTATGCCACGAGTTTATGTCAGAATACAACTCAGTTATCTTGTCCTTTATAAGACAGATATTTTAATAGTTGAAACTGAATCTTCACAATAATACAAAAATTTACAAAAGAAGAGACCATGGAGGCCAGCCAGTCAAACCTCCTACTCTCAGCAGGGCTAACTTCAGGGCTAGATCGTGTTGCTCAGAACCTTGTCCACTCAAGTTTTCAAAATATCCAGAGATGGAGATGTCACATTGATAGCATTCAACTGAAATTTAAAAAAATCATGTGAGGGAACAGTGCCATTTTTAAAATCCTTAACTATATTTCTCTAGACCAGTGATTTTCCAGTATTTAGAAATGCATGTTGAAGATGGGTGACTAAACAAGGTACAACCAATTTTTTACTTTCAAATACATAGAAAACTATGTAAAACTGAAAACCCCCAGCACCCTGACTGGGTAGGAACATCAGCTGAACATGCTGATTACTCATATATCTGGAAAAGGGGCATTAAGGGTTTACTTAGTAAATGCCCTGTACTGGGGAATCTTCCTCCTTAGGTTTATCCCCAAACAAATCTTCCTAAGGAGAGTAGTTGGAGAGAAAAAGTAAAATCAGAGAGCTGACTAGGTCTTTCACACATTTCCCATAAAAGTGAGTTGCCTAAACAGCTTTTGGTAGTCCTGCTCCCTTCAGCTACTATAGTCAAACCTTATTAGTACAGCCTAAATTAATAGTTCTTATTTCCAGCAAGCATTTCTAAGAAAAAAAAAAAATGTTTCTGTAATTAATACTTTTCTCTCAAAGTTTCTTATTATCAGAAAACCCCAAGTGCACCAACTTTCATGCACACACACATTTTTAAAAGAATCAGTACAGTAAGTCAATAGTTCTTATTTTCTGACATTGCAATTCAAGTTCCCATGCCTAAAATTTTCCTTTGATATCAAGTTTTCCTTTAATATTACCTTTCAGATATTATTTCATTTTTATTGTCATACATGTAGCAAATATCTTAACTCCATCTGTTTTTAAACATTTTAATTACTAAAATTGTTTCAGCCTTGCATCTCTCATTAATCATTACACTGTGAATCCACTAATTACAATATAATTTTTATCTAAGATTGCTTACAGTTGATGTCAATACAATGGAACTGCAGTTTATCTTACTATTTTTTTTTCAATTTACTACAGGTTTTCTTTGTACACCACTGCCAGACTATTCACAGTTTCCCCTGAAAACCTCATTGTTCTTTCCTTACTTGCTTATTCAATCAGTAACATTCAGGTATGTTCCACTGAATTTTTTTTATTCTATTTTTTTTTTCCAGAGAAGCATTAATTAGGTAGTCATAAAGAAGTCCATTTTTTAATGTCTATAACCAGGCACTTTCTTCATGCCTTTGGTGCTTGCAACTAACACAGATTTTCACTGTTCATAATAGAAGACTCTTCAAAGCAGGAGTCATTAACAGCAGTCTCTTTTCCACAAGCTGGGAAATTTCCACCAATTTTCCACCAGTATTTCCACCAATACTGGGAAATCAAAAGCACTCCTGCAATTTACAAAACAAATATTTAGCTATCACAGGAAAAAAAAAAAAAATATAACATAAAAAAAAAAAAAAAAAAAAAAAAAAAAAAGCCTCAAACCCCCCCCCCCCCCCCCCCCCCCCAACTTTATAATACAAGTTTCAGGTCCCATTTTTCAGGTGCACTTAAGTTCCAGGACTTTTATTTTTTCCATGACTGCATATTGCCTACATTTGGGCACATATTCAGACTGAACTTTTCTTCCTACCAGAACATTCCCCAAACAGGAGAATGGGCATACAGAAAGGTCAGGCTGCACTTCAGCACTAATCCCACCTTCAATATATAGAAGAATTCAACAAGGTTGGTTTCATACAGGATTTTCCATAATCTTCAAATGCATCTCAAAAAGCCGAAGAGGCAGATGTCCATCCCCAGAGTAAACCCTAATTCTTGTTCCACTGTGCACAGCATGCTAACCCATTCTCTACCAAAACTTTCCTTTTCCAAAAGATGTGAATTACTCCATTCATTTTTAGGGCAGTTTCTCCCTACACCATCATCATGAGTGTTTAGAGACTACAAGGAATTTGGATGCTTGTGGATGCAGCCCAACAGCACCTCTCTATAGTAAGCTGCTTTCACCTAACAGATGGCAATGGCCAAAACCTGGTTTAGCCAAACACTTGACCATTATATATTCAAAATCAGGAAACTAAAGGAGGATTAACTGCTTACCTAAAAATGCAACCATTCTTCTTGGAAAGAAAGTCAGGTCTTCCTTCCTTTGTGAAACTAAATTTTATGCCAGGATTCTACTGTCAATCATGTCATCACATGGAGATCTTCCAGTTTTGTGCAGCAAGTTGAGGTTCCAGAGCTAGCCTGCACAAAGAAACCAAGAGCCACTGGGGTCTACATTTTAAGTTGCAACAGGGAGAATGGCAGAATCCGCAAGCAGTCAGAACTCTGATCAGAACTTCTTTGTCCCCCTAAATCTCAAATTATTCTCAGGCTAATAAATGTGCTCAGAAGGCACCAGTGATCAAGTACACCACAAAGAAATTCTGCTTAGTTAAAGCACGTCATAGGGCACTAATAGATAAGCACAGTGAGTGATTAGTTTAGTATGTATGGCATGGCTAGAAAGCTCAGTCTTCTCAGCTACTGCCCTCCTATTCACCAGTCCTCCCATGTTCCAAATATGGACTTCCTTTTCATACTGGTAGCAGGAACAGCTGTAGGACACAGTACAAATGAACCAAAGCAGATGCTATTTCTCATGCACAGCACAGCAGACTGTGCATGGGACAGACACACTTGCAGTAGGTGTTGGTTAAGAGCAGACACTCGGAAAAACAGAAGAGTTTTCAGTGTTTCCACAGAGATGCCCAACACAGTTTTTTTAAGCCTTAGTGGTGACACTTTATTGCTTTCCTAACCTTTAAGGTAAAAGATCCTGCCTGCATTTTTCCCTAACAAGTAAGGTCCTACAGAAGTCTGCAGTGTCTTTGTACCCACAAAAAATATTTAGCAGTAGAAGCTAAAAGAGCAATTATTAATGCCTGTGGGAAGCATAGGCGCTGTTCCATACACTTAAGAGGTGTGTTGGGCTTTTTATTATGATGAGGATCTCTAGAATAAAACTTCCTTCATCTGAATGTTTTGCGAATAATTCTCCCTTGCTCCTGAAACACCGATGTCCTGAGGAAAAGCAAAGTCAGAGCGCCACCTGCCGCTACCTTTTAACAGGAAAACGGTGCTGGACGCCAGTTTCTCCTCCTCATCTTCACTGCGCACTGAACTGCCCTTGGACTCACAGCCAGCTGCGCAATATCGGGTTTTTTGGTGTATTTGGACACCAACACTCTTTAAACCTGTTTCTGGTGCTCACCAAGATTTGGTTAATGTTTTGCACTGAGCCTTTAGCAACTTCAGTTCAAATCTCAATCAGAAAATTTCTTCCAGCTCTCAAAAGTAAAGAGCTGCAAGAGACAGAGAGAATTTATTGGGCAAGTATCACTATCTGATTGTCTTGTTCTTATATTCTTCCCCAGGAATCTGCTACTGCACACTGACAAACACAAATGTTGTTTGTCATTTAGTCCATAAAAGTCCACTGTCCATAAAAGGAAAGCTTTCCTGTAGCAACCTTAGCCTTGTAACAGCACTAAATAAAAAACCCATCAAAACTAGAGATAAACCTCTAAAAATGCTCTGATATCTAAAAAAACAAACCAACCAAAAAACAAAAACAACAACAACAAAAAAATCAAACCCAGCAGATTAGTACTCAACAGATACTAAAACTACTACTTAGATATTTCCTTTATATGTTAAACATATCAAATAAAATAAACACAGACAAGTATTTCATTACCTCAATTTAAACAGAAACAAGCTAAATGAAATAGCTCTCTGAATGTTTCCATGGAAAGACATTCTCACAGATATTTTCAACCTTCGCTTTAGGCCTTCTTCCTCAGACCACTTCTAGAAGTATTTTTTTTCCTCCAGTGAGGATGAATTTCTGAGTTAATTAGCTAAAGATAACTTACTTAACTTGAACAGTTAATCTACATTAAGGGTTTACTGAGCAGTATCACTTCTCCTAGGTATGAATGTGCTGAGTATCCATGCCTGGAGTTACAAGGAGCACACTTTGGGCACACAGCCTGTGCACACACTGTGGTTTATCTCCTGAACTAAGCAGAAAACTTCACACTGAGATGCAATCCAGAGTACCAGGGTTACTGGGGACACAAAATACAGCCTTTAAAGCAAGAATTCAGCAACTCTGAAGTCTTCCTGCTATTTGCAAGCAACAGATCTGGAAATATTTATATGCCTTGTCCTTCCTCTATAGTTGAAGGAAATCCAAAATGATAGGAAAGTAATAGGAGACCAGTCACAAGCTTATTTAAAAAAAAAAAAAAAAAAAAAAAAAGAGTGAGAGCAGCATCTTGGTGGGATCATCACTGCAAATTGATCGCTGGGACAAAAATGCATATGTGGCTTTTCTACTTCCAAAGAAGACAACTCTAAGTATTTAACCCATCAATGTAAATGCTCTTAAACCACCATTATATCTTTAGTTCAGGAGAAGAAAAACAAGGGCAGCTTTTGGAGGGTCATGACCCTGATTATGGTGAAAGGACCAAAAATTTCATTGTCAGGTTAAATGATCTACAGCAGTCTGAAAAGGTCACAAGGCCAACCCTGCAGAGTCCCACCCTACCAAATCAACGTTGCATGAAGGCAAAATTAAAATAAAGGCAACATTTGAAAAACAGGGATAAAAGCTATGTCTGGCAAAACCTAAGAAAATCCATCTCTGTTACAGGGAACTGAAGAATTTTGTCTGGGAGAAGAAAAACAAGATTACTGCACTACTCAACATGAAGTCTCTGAAGCCTGGAAGAGACCAGAGGACCCTCTTGAGAAATACTCAAAGGTTTTCCAAAAGGGACATTAACGACTCTCTCCAGTGAGAACATCCCAATACCCTGGGAGTCTCCCCATGGGCATTTTTGAAGCCAAAGAGTTTTGATAATGCTAGTCCTGACTTTAACTCAATATTGTAGTGGTGAGACACAGTTAATTCCTGTGGTTCATGACATCTGGAAGATTGCCCATTTACTGCTAGTGGTGAAAGTCTAGACTTAATCTTTAAGGAAAAGATCTCTGCCTGCATATTTCTCCTAGCAACAGCTAATGACACAGTGAAGCCATGCAGTAATTTGACTTCAGGGATAAGGGGCAAGGAAGGCAGAGCAGCTACTTTCATATGATCATACATTTATTTGTTTTCATTAGGACAGCAGTGAAACAGTTTCTCTCCCTCTACCTCTAGGAATGTGTGTTACCCCATAGTCATGTAAATGCTGCATCTGGCAACATGTTAGGAGAGCTTGTTTTGAAACCATAGGCAGTGCTGTTAAACAAGGTAAATTTAATTGCATTACAGAGAAAACAGCAGTAACAAGGAAAGGCTGCTACAAAGTACACTGCAAAAGGGTGAATGTTGCCATTCCTCATATTGCTGTGTGTGAGGTCAAGCACACCAGGAAGCACTGTCCTTTAATTGATAATGCAGGCTCTAGAATAGATTTTTAATGGTGCCCCAAGTGTTACCATATTTTGTCTTTGCTTTCCTCTGCTGTGCTTATTCTTTCTCATTTTGTATTTTCCAGTATGCCACCAAAAGGCACTGCAAGGGGATAATAAATACATACATATATACATATGTATGTGCATATATATATAAACAAATGGCTACTACCTTACTTTCTGGCAGTACTGCTTATGGTACAAGCAGGGCATGGAAGGACTGGACAAAGAACATAAAAATGGGAGGATGGAGCTGGAGGAGGGGATCACCAATTGTAGAATACTTTTCCAGGAAGTAAGTAGAGGATATAGTTACTGGACAGGTACATATTTCTTGCTGAATTCCTTCAACAGAACATGGGCTTTTCCAATCTAAACCCCACAACTCTCAATTTGAAACTGGTTACCTTTTGCATTGTACGGGTCTTCAACATGCCCTATGTACAACCACTCCCATGACAGTGCTTCTCGGCCAAAGGCAATTTTAAAAATGGATACATTTTTATGTGTTTCACTGTCCAAATAATACACAATCCTGGAATTGAAAACATTAGGCCTACAACTAAGAATTCAGGAGTTAGGTCTGTAATTCTTCTGTCTGCATCAATTCTTCTGTCGGCATCTCTAAGACTAAGATAATTAGTCTTTGCCCAAAATATTCTATGTAGTCCCCTTCTTGCATTCATCATTGATCTGGAATTTGTGCAACTTGATTTTTCTCATGGCTTTCCAGATATGATGTGTGTTAGCTTTCCAAATGTTTTTGCTGATTTATCTCTTATACATTTCCTTTTTCAGTGCCTCAAAGCTTCCATCCACAGGTTAATTCCTTGTACAAGGATGATATCTCAGCTCATAGGGGAGCTGCAAATCTCTGTCCCTACCACAGACACCTATAAAACTGGGAAATCCTCATAACTCAAAATCTCTGATGATTCAAGGGATTCTGAATCTCTGACACAGAAGTGTCATACAAAATCCATGTACAAACCTCTGTCATAATCTTCCCAACACTGGACTTGTCAGCACTGGCATGCTATTATGGGAGACAACCTTGAATTAAAATACATATATCGCACATTGAAGAGCAGTGTGTGAACAATTCAAAACATCACCACAGCAATGCCTCCATCCAGTCAGGAATACAGCTAGAGACATTTCCCACCAATTACAAAGGAATGACACTGTGAAACAACCTATAAATCTGTAAAACCTCAAATGGCAAAAAAGCTGGGGGAGGATTATGACTGCTTCTCAACTCTTCTGATGTAAGATGTTGCAGTGGAGCTCCCACACCTGTGCCAGAAAATTTTAACATGTGAATATTCTCAGGTCATATGCTTTTAGCTTACAGATATTAAAGAGGGGATAGGAGCTGTGACAATATTGTCACATGTTAAATGTACAAATGTTTATACCTTGCAATTATTGTTGTATTTGGAAGTATATAATTTGTGTGTGTCACTTTCTCTATCCAAAAAATCTAATCGTTACTAAAGTGCTCAGATGGTCTGAGCCATTTGGACAAATTATACCAAGAGAACTATAGACTGCTGAGGAGATGGAATAGGCAAAACACCAGAAAGCAACAATCATGGATAGCTCCAGGTTGATGTGCTTGCTTTCCAGCTCTTGGCTGTCTCTTGTCGAATTACTGCCGTTATTCCACCCTTCATTCTTCATTCATTAGAGAATGATGATAAGCAAGAAGCAGCAGGAGCCTGAAAGTACAAGATTTGTATCAAGTGTTCAGTCTCAGAGATGAAAAGGCTGAGATCTCTCAGAACAATGACATGTTCAAAAAATGTCTCTTCTGCTGATCCTGGCTCCTGCTGCTCCCTGCAGCTTGCACTTCCCCTACATGTTAAGAATGACAGGCATGAGTGGGTGGGATGTGGCTTAAGAGCACGGCCTGAAGCAGAAAATACAATGCTGTCATGAAGTTCTGCAATCAGATCAGATACAATCATGAAAGCTGCCCTGCATATCCCAGATACTTCTTGCACTTTTACTACAATAGCTGTATTGCAACTTAAATGTGCTGCATTGTGTCGGGTGCAATGCAGTCAATACATCAAAGAAATGTAGAGATGCTTAATTTCCATACCATCCCATGGAATGACACGAGGTGGTATTTCTGAAATGAAAAACAATCAGTGCAGCAATTCTGTGAGAAAAACACTTCAGGAGTCAAAGAGACAATAAAGTATATAATTAAGAACAGGATTTGAGAGTCTGTCAAGACAGATTTTTGCTTGCAACTACACTTGGCCTCTTCCACCCTGACTGGACAAAGATTCCAACAGAAATAAAATTTGGTTACTTTGCCAGAATACAGTAAGGCGTTGAAAGGATTCTGAGATCTTTGTAGGGATTAGTGGAATAATTTAACAAGAAGTCATGTTAGTAGGTAGAGAACAAAAAGACATTTGCATTTCAGACTGTGTGTACTGTCTGAGAATAGTGGAGGAAGAAAAATAAGCATGCAGATGCCTGAAGCAACTTTGCAATGAGGAAAAAAAGCCCTGACAGAAAGTGGATGAAAGAGAAGAAGTTAAGGTAATAAGATTCTGAAAAAAAAAAAAAAAAACACCACACAAAAGCACTTATTTCACTTCCAGGCTAAAACAATATTGTTTAGTGAACACTATTAAAAATTGTTTTATCTCATTTTAAGTTGTGGAATCATTGAATCAGAATAATTCAGGTTGGAAGGGACCTTATAAAGTTATTTCAACCTCCTGCTCAAAGCTAGATTCACTATGAGGCCAGACCATGCTGCTCAGGGTTTTATCCAACTGTGTCCTGAAAATCTCCAAAAAAGAGGCATCCTACCTCTTCCAATACCTTTTCCACTGTTTGACTGTCCTCATCAGGAAAAGTCTTTTCTTTTTATCCAGCCCAAACTGCTAGCTTCACTTTAGGTGCAGTGCCCCTCATTCTCACACCAAACCACCAGGAGAGCCTGGCTCCATCTTTTTACAACCTCCTCAAAATCACTGTCAGGGTGCTACTAGGTTTCCCCTGGAGACACCTCTTGCTAGGCCAAACAAGCCCAGCTCCCTCAGCTCCTGCCCCAGGACAAATTCCTCAACTCCCTAAGTATTTTGATAGCTCTCTGCTGAATTTTCAGTTTAGCTCTATTGTCCTTATATCTTGAAGTATGCAGAGGTAGATGCAGATGTGCTCTGATGGATGCTGAATCCCTTAATCTCCTGGGTGTGCTGTTAATACAGTCCAGGAAACTGCTGACAGTATTTGCTGCGAGGTCACACTGCTGGTTTATGCTCAGCTTTTTGCACCCCACAGGCTTCCCAGACTGTGTTCAGCAATGCTGCTTCCCAGCCAGCTGGTCCCAGTCCATATCCCTGGGAAATCCAAAATATAGAGCAATGTAGGTCAGACCTCTAGAGGTCATCCAGTCAACCTCAGTCTCAAAAGCAGGATAGCCTCAAGCTTAGATGAAATGGCATCCATCATCTAAACCTGAAACTCAAAAATTACATGCATAAAACAATCCAGTCAGTTAAATTCTATTTCTAAAGAAGTCTTTACAACACTATGATTATTATTCTTATTTTCCAAGCACATCATGACCAATAAAAGCTGGTACTATAAAAAGATAAAGAGACAGCAGCTGCAAAAAATAATGGAAGTACTCAAAAATCATTATTTTATAATGGCAAGGACAGGGAAAGTGAAGGATTTTAGTGAAACATGTATTAGAATGAGTACCAGACTCAGGCTCACTTCTGTTGCATTGGGAAGCAAATGCAAATTTAAGACAGTTTTTGAGCACAACCATAAATATAAGGAAAATCTTCAGAGCAGATAAAAATATGGCCTTGAAGTGACCACAGCAACAATAATCATCCAGACTCCTCTCTCAAGTTCAGCCTGTTTTCATAGTGAAGCTGCTCATGCCTCCCAAAGCTCTGGAAAGATTACCCAAGACAGTACAACAACACCTGACTCCACAGGAGCAGGCTGCGAGACAGGCAGGACATGCAGAGATGAGCAGTCCCTGTCACCACAGCAAAACTCCACAGTGGGATGTTACAAAGCACAGAAATTGGGCTGTCAATGCCTGTCACTAACCCCCACAAGTGGCCATCTTCTATCTTTGCCTCGACTTGTTGCCTTAATGGCTGAGACAGAGGCCAGACAGAATTATAAAAATAAGGTGAACATTTATTAAAGGCCTTCAAGGCCGCACCCCGGCAGCACCAGAGCCACAACAGTGGCTCTGCCCGGATGGCTCCAAGATGGAAGCAAAAGGAGGCAGAGTCACGAGATTCCCCACCTTTTACAAGTTTCAGGCCATTTGCAGATGCCCTGTCCAACAACTCCACATCCGTCCTGCTTGCCTCCTCTCTTCCACATTGTTCATCCTCAGGGCCTGGAGCTAGGAGAGAGTGTCCTTGAAGAAGTGAGTCCCTTGCTAGAATCAAAACTGCCCTGCCCCCATCACCCTGTGATCAAGTCCCAGCACCACTTAATACAAAAGCAAAAACTACCCACCAGAAAAGACAGGAAAACCCATAACCTATAGCATCAGACTGATGAAGTGAGGGGCTACTCTGTCGCAGACCGCTGGCAGTCCCAGAGGTGCCATGACCTTCCCTGACAGAAGCACCTTTAACAAGACATTTGAATCTGCCAAGAGCACAGGCTCGCTCCAGGTGTTGGTGATTTCAGCTCTTTGGTGAATGCCATCTAAGCGGCAAGGCAGCAGAACCACACTGAGCGACGCAGGAATGAATCAGGAGGCAATCTTCTGGTCTTTAAGGGTCTTCTTTATTTCTCAGGAACCAGTGACTAGAAGACCCCAAGGTGTCAGGGAAGTGGGATTTTATAGAGGTTTGAGGGGGCATGGTTAAAAACTTGGACCAATAGGGAAGAGAACTGGGGAAAGGCCAATCAGAGGAAGGACCCAAAAAGCACAAATCCAGAGAGGGGAAGTCAAGAACTGAGGATACAACAAATCAGGAACTAGAGATCAACATGCAATCACAAAGGCTTATGGGAGCACTCAGTTTTGCTCAACATAACTGAAGGGAAATCTTCAAAGGAGTCATCCCAGGGGAAAAACACAGCAGCCTGGAAGCAGCTGTTGGCTCTCCAAGGGAACCTGGGGGCCACCACACTGCCCCATTTACTCGCTCTCACACCTTCTTACATATTCTCCTGCAGAATCAGAGTTGCAGCAGCAGTTGAGTTTCCCTCAGCAGGAAGTCTAACAGGCACTTCCAAGTGGTTTCTAGTACTGCAAAACATGATCTGCTAGCAAACATGCATGTAAGGGCTATGACTAGGAGCAAAATTTAGCATTTAAATTTGAGATACCCTATCATACATAGGCTTTTACCAGCCAGATTGTTTTTTCAGCAACATCAACTTAAGATAAATGTCTGATTTTAGATCCCTTCCCATGTAAAGTAAATGAAGGTTTGCTGTTTTTAAAAGAAGAAGAAGAAGAAGAAAACAAACAAACAAACAAACAAAAACAAAACAAAAAAAACCAAAAAAAACAAAAAACAAAAAAAAAAAACACCAAAAAACAACCTTGAGTACTCAAACCAAAAAGGTTTTTTTATCTTTCATCCAAACTGCTTGGATAATACTGTCATGCAGAAGGAAATTACATAGGAATCTGAATCTTGCAACAGAAAACTGAGAGTAAGATTTAGAAACTACTTAAGTTTCTTACAATAACAAGAACAGAAACATTTCTAGCTTATTATTATTGGTACTATATACTTATGTTTAGTAGTGTATTCTAAAAATTACGATTTAATTGTAGCATACTGGCTCTGCAAAGAAGCTATAAAAGGACAAATGCAGAAGTTTTTCTCTATAAAAGAGTAATGTATCTGTTCATTGCCTTTTGAGTACCTTGTTCACATTGAAGGGACTGCTAAAAATAAATGAAAAGAACATATACCACACATAAGATTTGGCAATACTTATGTATCTGCTACCATCTGCTGACAAACAGCATTATTGACTTTACCTTAGTCAGTCTTAAAGAAACAACTCCTATTTCCCTATAGGAAAGTTTCCACTGATGCGACAGTGGCTGACAGTAAAAGCTACATGAATTTTTAATTCAGCGTGTTATAGCTACAGTAAGCCAATAATTTCTTATCCACCCATCTTGTCTGCATCACAGATTCACCACTGACCAGCATATTCCCCTCACATAGCAATGACTGCATCCTGCATTCATTGAAGCCCTTCAGCTATTGCAGATAGTTCCTGATGTTGATTACTGAGCAATTACATGAAACTCATTCCTCATTTACAAAACCATTTAATTTATTATTAGCTGTAAAACTTTCCAAACAAGTCACAGAATGGGTCAGGTTGGAAGGGACTGCAGCGGGTTATCTGGTCCAACCACCCCACTCAAGCAGTGTCATTCTACAGCACATTGCACAAAATTGTCCAGATGGTTCTTGAACATCCCCAGGGATGGAGACTCCACAGCATCTCTGGCCAATTTGTTCAGTGCTTGGTTACCCACACGATAAAGAATTTCTTCCTCATGTTCAGGAGAAACTTCCTGTGCATCAGTTTCTGCCCATTGCCTCTTGTCCTATTGCTGGGCACCACTGAGCAGAGCCTGGCATCTCCCTTCAGATCCTGTCAGATGTTGATGAGGTCCCCTCTCAGTCATCTCTTCTGGAGCCTGAAAGACCCAGCTCCCTCAGCCTTTCCTCATGAGAGATGTTCCAATCCCTCAATCATCTTTTTACCCCTCCATTGGACCTGTTCCAGGTGCTCCACATCTCTCTCATCCTGAGAAGCCCAGAATTGGGCACAGCACTCCAGATGTTCCTCACTAGGGAAGAGTAGGACAGGATCACCTCCTGTGACCTGCTGCCAGTGCTCTTCCTGATACACCCCAGGACACCTTTGGCCTTCTTGGTCACAAGGACACACTGCTGGCTCATGAGCAGCTTGTTGTCCACCAGGACCCCCAGGTCCTTCTCCACAGAGCTGCTTCCCAGCAGATCAGCTCCCAGTCTGTACATGTCCACGGAGTTATTCCAGTCTTGTTTTCCAGTCTACAATGTGGGATAAAAATATATTTTCTCTTTTCTCCCCTAGTCTTAATTTTAAGACAATAATGGTAGTAGAAATTACCACTTTTCTATCACCTTACTTATTTTTATAACACTTCAAGTGAAAGCCTTGATTACCCTCCAGATATTGTTTTTTTGAGAAAAAGAAAAAGACTAACAAAATCCTACAGCAAAAAAAAACAACAACAAAAAGAAACAAAAAAAAAAAAAAAAAAAAAAAAAAAAAAAAAAAAAAAAAAAAAAAAAAAAAAAAAAAAAAAAAACCACCAAAAACAACCCTCGGTTTCAGGTATCTCATATTAAATTGCAGAAGTGTGACAGTGAAGAGACCAGGTCACACCGATGCCCTGTATCTGGCTATACAGTAAACTAAATAGAAGCATATCTGTAATATTTACTTATACATACACTTCAAAACATTTGAAAAAAAGGCCAAAGCTTCACATCTGATACTCTAAAATGTCAGGAAAAAGAAATCAATGAAAGCAGAATGCGAAGGTATATACTAAAATAAAACGCTTTTTGTTTGACAAATCTAATCCTTTAGATCAGATTTGGCTTCGTTGTTAGGAATCTGAGTTTGAAATGTTCTTAAAGTGTGAGTCTTAAGAGTAGTCGGTTCTTCCAGACCTAGATGCATTTAGTAAGTGGAGTTATAAGTTAGATGTTTAATCGGTATCTTGTTCCCTTTCTATTGTTATACTTTAATTTTTTTTCAACTTCCAAAGTTAAAAAACGTCCCTGAGCTCTGCTGTAGTGGTGAGAACAGGAGGGGGCCCTGCTTCCTCTCGAGGTGGGCAGGGGTCGCGGTGGGCATTGGAGAGAAGAAATGTTTTTCATTTGACTTCAACTTCCTGCCTGGAGAGCTCAACTGCGTTTGTTTTAGAGAGCTCCCAGCTGGGCTTAAAGCTCTTTTTTTCTTGCACTTCCATCGTTAAAGCCAACCCTGGGTATTGCTGAGAGGAGACCGAAAGCCAACACGAGTGCTGGGCCACCGACCCAAAGAAGCGCCGAGTCCAGCNAAAGCGCCGAGTCCAGCGGGACCGCACAGAGCACACGGTGACACTGGTGTGTACTTCCCGGCGTCAAACGCTGAAAACGCGACCAGAGCCCCTTCCCCGCTCCGGAAAGCCAGGGCTGCTTCTGTCGGCCACCCTCAGGAGAAGGAACCACCGGGGTGTGCGGAGCCACCTCAGCCGTCCTCCAAACCGCGGGAGCATCTGCGGTCCCTGCGCCTGCGGGCCACCCGGGGGCCCCGCCGCCCCTTTCCCGCCATCGCCCCGCAGGGGAAGCGGCGGCCGCCCGAGTCTCGCGAGAACAGGCGCTGCCGTCACCGCTGCCATGGAGCCGCCGGTGCGCGGCCCGCCGGGACTGTCGGCCGTGCTGGCGGTGAGGGGGAACGGGGCCCTCGGGGGCNTAATATTTACTTATACATACACTTCAAAACATTTGAAAAAAAGGCCAAAGCTTCACATCTGATACTCTAAAATGTCAGGAAAAAGAAATCAATGAAAGCAGAATGCGAAGGTATATACTAAAATAAAACGCTTTTTGTTTGACAAATCTAATCCTTTAGATCAGATTTGGCTTCGTTGTTAGGAATCTGAGTTTGAAATGTTCTTAAAGTGTGAGTCTTAAGAGTAGTCGGTTCTTCCAGACCTAGATGCATTTAGTAAGTGGAGTTATAAGTTAGATGTTTAATCGGTATCTTGTTCCCTTTCTATTGTTATACTTTAATTTTTTTTCAACTTCCAAAGTTAAAAAACGTCCCTGAGCTCTGCTGTAGTGGTGAGAACAGGAGGGGGCCCTGCTTCCTCTCGAGGTGGGCAGGGGTCGCGGTGGGCATTGGAGAGAAGAAATGTTTTTCATTTGACTTCAACTTCCTGCCTGGAGAGCTCAACTGCGTTTGTTTTAGAGAGCTCCCAGCTGGGCTTAAAGCTCTTTTTTTCTTGCACTTCCATCGTTAAAGCCAACCCTGGGTATTGCTGAGAGGAGACCGAAAGCCGCCAACACGAGTGCTGGGCCACCGACCCAAAGCGCCGAGTCCAGCGGGACCGCACAGAGCACACGGTGACACTGGTGTGTACTTCCCGGCGTCAAACGCTGAAAACGCGACCAGAGCCCCTTCCCCGCTCCGGAAAGCCAGGGCTGCTTCTGTCGGCCACCCTCAGGAGAAGGAACCACCGGGGTGTGCGGAGCCACCTCAGCCGACCTACAAACCGCGGGACCACCTGCGCTCCCTGAGCCTGCGGGCCAGCCGGGGGCCCCGCCGCGCCTTTCCCGCCACCGCCCCGCAGGGGAAGCGGCGGCCGCCCGAGTCTCGCGAGAACAGGCGCTGCCGTCACCGCTGCCATGGAGCCGCCGGTGCGCGGCCCGCCGGGACTGTCNGGGAGCGGGGCTGTCCGGCGGGGAGGGGGAACGGGGCCCTCGGGAGCGGGGCTGTCCGGCGGGGAGGGGGAACGGGGCCCCCGGGAGCGGGGCTGTCCGGCGGGGAAGGGGAGGACCTTGCAGGGGGCGCGCTCCGTGTCAAGCCTGGTTCGGGGGGCTGCGGGGCGCGGTCCGTGACCGAGACCGGCCGCGTTCGGTCGCTGTGGCCGCCCGGTGACGCCCTTCTCCCGCCGCTGCCTGATCCGCTTTCCCTCTGCCCGCAGAGCACGGACTGGTCCGAGCCCTGGCTGCTGGGGCTGGCGGCCTTCCACCTGCTCTGCTTCCTCCTGACGTGCGCGTCCCTGCAGCACCGCCGGGTGCAGGTGGGGCACTTCCTCTGCATGGGTGAGTGCACGGGCACGCCGTGCAGTGCCGGGCGCCAGAGCAGGGCCGGCAACCTCGTATTTCTGCACGAGCAGTACATGTATCTGTCGATGATAATCTGCGATAGAACCTGCTATAACCTATAAATATGTATTATTTCCAAGAAAGTGTGTGAAGTAGTAACTTAAAATTCTGACCTTAGTGAGGAGTGGGATGAGTAAGGTTGCTGCATGGTCATCGCAGTGTGTCTTACAGCTTTCCGATGAGGTGGTGCTGTGCTGGAGAAGAGGAAAAGAAATTGACTGAGAAACAGCACTTGCTTTGTACTCTGCCTTGTTCTAGTGGTGCAGTTCAGTGAATGCGGTCAGCTTTAGTTTCTGAAGCAAGTGGCTTGAGGAAAAACAAGACTGGCTTGTACATTGCAGTAACAACTTGTGTTATCTCGGGGTTTATCAGCCTGAGAATCCGTTGACATTGCCTAGCCAAAGCAGTCATGGCTGACTGGCAAAATACACTAGCTTTGCTTTAAGATCACGTGGATTAGATGATGTATTATGATCAGTTTGTTTTTAAAGAAATACTGAATCTAATATTTTTCTTTTATTGTTTAGTGGGCTTAGTGTACTGCGCTGAATATATCAATGAATTAGCAGCCATGAATTGGAGGTAAATGTTTTCACTTGCATTTTTTGCATAAAGCTATACAGTCCAACATAGTTATCACATATCTATAAGAAATAATAATAGCATGCACCTGTTGTACTGCTTAAAATCTGTTTATATGGATCCTTGTAAACTAACTTGTCAAAAAGCTGAAAGAAAAGCAGAGTTCTGTGGTTAGGGGGAAAAGAATGTGAACTTTGTTTGGGAGGGTTTTTGGGGGTTTTTTTTGTGTGTCGTTGTTTTTGTTGGTTTTGGTTCTGTTTTTTCTCTTGTTGGGTTTTCTTTGGTATTCATGTTTAATAGCTGAAGTTAAGAACCACTTCTCAAAAATACATCTGCTGTTTTATATACTTACTTTATTTTGATATTTTGAGCATTGAACTAATCTTTCCCTGATATGACTAAAAGTTATGTATTTAACACCACTTTATGCTGGCATCTAATTGTAATCTGTAGCTAATTGTATGCCTGTAGTTTCACTTTAGGCATACCTGACCTAATTACAGCTTTGCTACTTATGTTATCTTTGTTATCTTTTCTAATATAAGTAAGCAAAATACTTTAAAAAGTAACTTCAGTTGCTTCAGAATATGCATGCTTTGTGATGCACTCTTGTAGTCATTTTAGTTAGTTTTTGCACAGTAAAACTGTAAAGAAGAGAAAGTCTGATATTAACATTCATAACTGAAGAGTTATACACTGCCTCTTTTTTTCTGACTTACAGTAGAATGCTGGCCTATGCTTAGTGATCCCAAGATGTGGGATGATGTGTACAGTGCTGATGTAGAATAGTTGCTGGGAAAGTTGAATGTGTGAACAGCTTTGTCTTTCATTTTCTTTTTATTTCTTTCAGGCTCTTTTCTAAGTACCAGTACTTTGATTCAAGAGGAATGTTTATTTCACTCGTATTTTCAGCGCCACTGCTGGTGAATACTATTATAATCGTGGTATGTATGAGTTCATTCATATAGGTGCTTTCATTAAATGAGTAAGTAAAGGTATATGGTTTAGTTGAATTTAATAATTTACTTCTTTCCAGGTCACCTGGGTTTACAGAACTTTGAATGTAATGACTGAACTAAAGATGCTACAGCAGAGAAGGAAAGCAGAAAAAGAGAAAAGGAAGTGAAAAGCACCAAACTCTACTTTTCTTTCTTCAGTTGTAATAACACCTGTCTGGGTAATCAGTCCTTCTGTATGGGTATGCAGGAACAGAAGTATTTTTGTGTCTGATGTCAAGACGACTTTGTAATTGCAGCTGTGGACATTGAGGTGGAAAGCAGGTATCTATGGTACATTTAAATTGGGTGTGAAATTATGAAACCCAGTCTTAACAGTTCTTTGTGCCCTTCAGTGTAAGATTGTTTTCCTCTATGACCAAGACTGTTAGTATTGATGAGATACAATCTTCCACTTTCCATTTGCCTACTATGACTTTATTCCATGCTTATCAAGTATCAGTTATTCTGCTGCTTAAGCAAATTGGAACTGTGTTGTGAATGACAGTAAATGAGAGATTTTATTCAGAATAACTCAGGAATCCATGCTTCTGTGAAGCACATCACTTCTTTATAAATCAAGTTTCATACTTCCTATGTATAGTGTGTGCCAGTGGCATTTTATAAATAAAACTATCCACTCACTGTATCTTGAGT
Source organism: Rhadina sibilatrix (assembly GCA_013400275.1). Taxonomy (NCBI): domain Eukaryota; kingdom Metazoa; phylum Chordata; class Aves; order Passeriformes; family Phylloscopidae; genus Rhadina; species Rhadina sibilatrix. Next base: position 86,912 of record VWYO01007737.1, read on the forward strand.
TAATTTGTATTCATTTTTAATCAGATTTTTCCTTCTTTTATTCTCACAAAAATTCTCAGTTTGGCAAATTCCCCAGTTTAATTTGTGTAAATAATTCAAAATTATCTCTGCATTTCTATCAATTTATACTTCATGTTTTTAAGGCTTCTAGTTAAATAGAATTTTTTAAACTGGATGAAAATTTGATAATTTTATGTTTCTTTGTAGAACAGAAAGGAAGGGAAGAAACTTAGTAATGTTATATGTTTGTTCCCTTTTTAATGCTTTTTAAAATAAATAACTGAAAATTAAAAATAAGTAAAAAGAAGGCTTTAGTTTCACTTCAAGTAGCCTATTTTTGAATTGAGGTAATTTGAGAAGGGGTATGGACACAGTGGAGATTATCCATATTTAGTAAAAGTTGTAGCTTTGTGTGGAGACGTACAGTTCTGTCTAAAATTGGTGTCATTTAAGACAGGAAAAATGATCTTCAAAACTGATCTTAGACTAATGTGAAAAACATTTGGGTACAAAATTGCAAAACAGTAGTAAGTTTATTTAAGGAAGTATTTGTGAAACTAACTTTAATTACTTGAATGGTCTTCAGGAGAATAGAGATATGGACTTGAGCGAGAAAGTGGAGGATCCTTTTCTTTACCTTTCCTGTGCCTTTTTGGCATTCCTTTACCCACTCCTTGCTCCATGCAGAACTACTGGCAGCTAGACTATTTTATATTAGCAAACTAAATCGATGCAAGTTTGTGTGTTGTCCCATTCTGACCGTTCTTTTGTGACTCTTGGTGCAGTGTTGGGTGGTGTCAACTGTACAGAGAAATCTCAAGTGGTCTGGTAGATAACGTGTGCTTCTTGGGAAGGAGTGAAGAGAATCCTGTCCAAATGACTGCCAGGTGGGCTGTGGCAGCTGTCACAGGACCAAAGAACAGACCTTTCTGATTTCATATACATAGGATGTTGTCCTTCCAGGCTGGTTTATAAAAGTTCAGCCTTGCTCCTACAGTTTGATGGGAGAGTTGCAATTTTCACACATGGCCCTAAGCATGAGCCTAAGCTAATGTTGTGTTCCTGACTTTGCCATTGATAACTGTTCTGCAACAAATCAGTGCACAATTGTTTCAGTGTCACACACTTGAAGCTGTAATACTTCATATGGAGAAACCAAGTAACCTTTGGTTTCACAATGTGAAGTGTATGAATTTGATTCACAGTAAGTGAGGAGGTTCAGAGCAATTGATCAACAAGTCTTTTGCAGTGGAAAACAGTGTGCCTTGTTTAGTAGTGCCAAGGCAAACTTTGTTAAAATAGTTTGGTATTTTGCCTATCATGTGTGTGAGTTTGGAAAAAAGATGGATAATACTTGGTTTAGAAAGCAAATGATGGCATTTTTTTTGTCTTCTAAAAGTATTCCTGTGTGAAAGTATAAACAGATCCAAATTCAAAAATAGTATTTTTTTGAAAGATGAGCATCTCAAAAGTGTGAGTTTAAAACCTCCCTGGCTCCTGGGACTACAGTAAGTAAATCTAACAGTTACATGAGTTAAATTTTCACAAACACAAAAATGTGGTTTCCATATACTGCAAAAACACGTGGGTTGAAAGGGACCCTGAAGATCATCTAGCTCTGACCCACTGGCCATGGTCAGTAATTCTACCCACTGGACTGGGTGGCTTAAGACCCAATCCTGCCTGGCCTTGAACATTTCCAGGGTACAGCATCCACAGGTCTGGGCAGCCAGGGCTCCACCATTTTGCTCTTACCACCTATTCTAAACATGGCTTCTTTGAGTTGAAAGCTTTGTCTTATCACTACCTGTCCTTATACAAAGTTGCTCTCCCTCTTTTTTGTAAGAACCCTTTAAGTACTGAAAAGCTGCAACCAGGTCTCCATGGATTCTTCTGCAGGCTGAACATCTCTGGATGGCATCCCTTCCTTTGTGTCACCTGCACCACTCCACTTTGGGTCATCTGCAAACTTGCTGAGGTTGCACTGGATCTCACCATGTTACTGATAAAGGCATTAAAGGGTACCAGTGCCAAGATGAGGGCTCTGAGGGACACCACTTGTCTCCACAGGTCTCCACCTGGATGTAAGCAATTGACTGCAATCCTCTGCTTGTGTCTATCCAGCCAATTTCTTACCCACAGAATAGCCCACACTTTAAATCCATGTCTCCCCAGTTCAGTGATGACAATGTGTCACAGGCCTTGCAGAAGTCTATGTAGATAACATCCGTTAGTCTTCTGTTGATTGTTGCAGTCACTCCATCATAAAAGGCCACAGGGTGGGTCAGACAGGATTTGCCCTTAGTGAAGTCTTTTTGACTGTCTTGGATGACTTTCTTGTCTTGCATGGGTGTTTGTCAGAAAAATATTCCAATTTTTTGCATTTCAGAAAGACTCAAATTCATCTGTGATCTCCTCTAGCTAAGCTGGCCTAAGAAACACTAAGAGCAAAATTGTTTGTTGGTTTGCTTTGTTGTTTGGTTTTTTTTAAGTAGGTATCATAAACCATAAGAGAAACCCTCAGTAAGTGAAGCATGACTTCTTTTCATCATGAGTCTGCATTTATGACATGATAGTGCAATAACATTAAGCATGGGCCTACTTACTGACAAACCAAAATAATTAGATCATGAATTTAGAGGCTGTTCTGCCTGCTTAGAATTTGTACGTATAAGTGAAGGAGAGCCAAATGTTTAAGACTGGTGGAATACCTTTGCTTTTAATTGGGAAACCTAAATTTAGGTTGCTTGTGAAAGAGCCAGTTTATTTCATTTTTAAACATTAAGCATACAGAAAACTGGTCACTGCTCAGCTGGATACTTTGGAGAATGAGACGAGAGAGAGGTGATTTGTTACTGGTCTGTCTATCTCGAAGGCAGTGGCTCAAATCTTCAGACTACCTTAATGCATCTTTCCATGACAGCACATGGTGTCAGCTTCGTGGAAAAACAATACAAGGGAGAAAGTAATATTAACCTGGTAATAGCATGGTAAAAGGTAGTTTTGTTGCATTGTAAAATAATGATAATCTGTGAAAAGACAGATTATCAGAAATTAATTGACAAACTTGCTGGAGTTTGAGGTTGGCCTCGTTTCCTATGAAAAAGTAGTAACTGAGATGAGTTTCTAAAAATGAGAACCTAGAATGCTCTCTTTTTCCATATCCACTGAAATACCACATTCTTAATGTGGGATGTATTTTAGCCATGTTTTGGTCCAGTGAATCTCACTATTCTAGATAAAATGGAAAGATGCAATAAGGGATTTTAAATGTCTCTTCCTCAGCAGTATTTCCTAGCTTAGTAGGTAAGTTGATCTCCATCGGGAATAAAAACCCCACCTATCTCCAAAAGGCACAGAAAGACAGTGAATTGGGGTCTTTTACATCCTTCAGTGTATTCTCAAAGAACATAACCTTGAGCATATAAACAAAGAACTTTGAAGGACTGTCTTGTAGTAATGCACCCCCCTACCCCGAAGTGGGCATTTCTGTATAAGGAAAGAGTTTCAGTTTACCTTCAGACATTTTAGGAAGTTTAACTAGAACTTTCTGTGCTTTTCTCATTGTAACTGGCTCAGTGCACACACAGAGGCATTAATTGAGGTTGAAAAGCGTAGCTCAAAGCCTGTTGCCGATTTCATTGGGCAAGGGGCCAAATGGAACCCCCTTAGGTCATTCAGTACTTAAGGATGAGCAGAGGTGCTTGGGGCTTTTCAGAAGGTTTTTAGCAAGATGTCTGAGGTTTCTCTGACACCTATGCTCGGCTTTTCTTATATTTCTGTAACGTTTATTATTTTCCATTTATTAAACCTTTTACTTTACAAAACTCCTCTGAAAAGCCATCTCACTGATTATTTTAAGCCATTCTGAAAGTGCAGGACACCCTCAGAGACTTGATACATCTTCACGTGTCTCATTCCACATTGGAGATGTGTCAAACTGTATCACAGTGCTTTTCAACAGCTGGGTCTTGAAAGGAGGCATACTCTAGAAGAGCTGTATTTGAGTTAGATGGTAATCTGCTGTGGCTGTGAATCCTAAATGGAGCAAGAGTTTATAAAGAATTGCTTTGTGGGTGTTGAGAATCATAAGGTCAGATCTTGAGCTCCATTTTTATAGGAACTGAGATTTTCAGGAAAAAGAGTAGTGATTCTTTGTCTGAACAAGATAGGATACAGCTGTAGTGTGTAGTGTAGGAATTGTTCTATTTCTTCAAATACAGCTAAACATTTTTTGTGTACTTACTATTGTAAACTTGATTAGAAGTTCTGCATGCAATCCTGTAGAATGTGCTCTAGGATGACCCTGCTTGAGCAAGGAGGTTGGACAAGGTGACTTGCTGTGGTCCTTTCCAGTGTGACCCTGTAATTGGGTGATTCTGTATGTGATTCTGTAATTTTTCACTTCAGGTGAACACACCATTTCTGTAATCAATGTATCAAAGTTTGGGAGGTTTTTTTGTTTAGGCAGCACAAACACTGTATATATTTCTTTATTGAAATATTTTTTTATATTTTCAAATACGTTTGAATTATTGTAATGTCTTTCAACTAAATACAAGTATTGTTTTTCTGTCCATCGGGGAAGAGATCACTGCAGGTAACCAAACTCTCCACTGGATGTCACTGTCCCACACGCAAAAGCTGACTCGAAGCTGTCCTTTTGAGAGGGTTCTTGAAGAACTTTTCACCATAGCTTCATAAATTCTGCAACATTTTGGAATGACGAGGAAGGCTTGGACTGTGGCCTCTCAAAATATAAACTGTTACCTGAGCTCCAAGATGAATCTTGAGCCACTTTCAGGTGTTTCTTGACACTCTTGCTTTTTACATTAAAAAGGAGCAGTGATGAGGTACATATATATTTCCAGGGAATAAATACCATGTTTGCTCATACCTACATTTCATGAGGAGGATCCTGTCCTCAACCAATTAAAAAGTAATATAACAATGAAAAATAATTACATTATTGTGTGACCAATATGCAGGAAAGTTTACTGAAGCAGTCTAGTTCACAAACTGATGGATCTTATGCATGTCCTCTATTTTTTTTTTTTTTTTTGATTCACCATTGCATGATACAGTATTACCATGTCTGTCCTTGTTACATGGCAGCTGGCAGTCACTTACAATCATGAGGGAGGTTCTCAGAAGTCACTTCAGACATTCTCCACCACCTGGCAAACGATGCTTTGGAGTGTTCAGGGATTTTGTGACTTCATTTGAGAAGGTCTATGTGCAGTGTTCCCCACTTGATGTTCTCTCTTGTGTACCAGGTTTTGAGCCTGGTGGTTTTTATCTTTGCAATTCATCCGAGTTCTGTTTTCCACACACCACCTGTTGAAGAATAGAGACTTTCAGTTAGAATGGACTTTGTCGCTTCCTCATAGCATTCACATTCACATTCACATAACAACAAAAGATTAGGCAATTATAATGCAACATGCTTGAGAAATGCCAGCCTCCTAAATCAAACCTGGTATGTTTTGTCGACCTGTTTTAGAATCTATCTTCTGCTAACTAGTTCCTACAAATTGTGGCCATACTTACACCACTGTTTTGCTGTAATATCAGAACAGTGTTGTACTAAATAGAAAAGGAAGGACGGCCTTCCAAAGGAAGGCCTCTATATTTCCTATATTTATATTTAATTTTTCATATAAATATGAACTGTAGGAATCTTTCTCATATAGTCTCAGAGGCATAGTAAAGCCAGGAAAGGAACTGTAACTGGTAAGTAACATGTTACATTGCTACAAGCACTGATTTTAAGTGGCCCCACTGAAATCATGGTCCTGTTTTCTTTGGCACTGTTTAAAGTTAGAACCAATTGAAACTAGCAGAACAGGATCAAATATATTGCCTTTTTCATCTGAACACATCATAATTAACAAGGCATTCAGCAGAACTGATTGAAACAAGGCACATGTCTTAAAAAGGGCAAGTTCCAAATGTCATTTGCAATAGACTTGTTATTCCAGCCCCGAATCAAAGAAATACAATCTTGTGTACTTTCTTCCCTTCTGTTCCATCAAGAAGAGTTTGCATAGTGACCCAGGGGGAGGCAGAATGAGATTCAGCGGGACCAAGAGACATCTAGGGTAGGACCTGTCACTGAAATCACTCATCTGTCAGTATTACAACTGTGTAATAAACACACCTGAGTAGTTTCAATCAGCGGAGGAGGATGTGAGGTTTTTTGTGTAATCAGAATCAATACACCTTCATCTTAAAGAACACTAAGCTTGGGAGGGTTTCAATATGGTAGGATCTAAAAGACATGAACCATTTTGGTCTGTAAGAGTAATGTCTCTGATAAAATACTGGTCACCTTGATTTAGTGAGTGGAGAGAGTAATCAGCTTCCTATAGCCATTTGGGAAAGAATGTGATTTGTAATGTCTGTCCTCAAGCAAAAGCAGCACAAAATCAAGAAGCTAATGTACTAAACAAATAACATGGAAGCTTTTGGCTCTTCATTGCAAAGGATTTTCTAGCAGAGTCCAGGGAACGGTAAGATTTTGGTTGTTTAAATATTTCAATCCACAGCAGTGTTGAAAAATGGGCTTAGAAACAGATTTAATGGTTTTAGTTAAAGGTGTTGTATTTGTACATTGATAGTGAGAGCTTTTGTAAGTAATCACCGGCTGGTTTTTTAAATCCCAGAGTCAACACCAACAAAACAGTTCAGTTTTATCTTTTTTGTTGCTTCAATGTTCCTAAGTCCTAAATTAGACAATTAATTCTACAGTAATTACCAAAAAGTGAGACACAACATCCACCTGATTAAAAAGAGCTAATTTATTAAAAAAAAAAAGGCTTATGAGACTGATATCTTTCTAGCAAATTGTTTTATTGATTTTTACCATCAAAAATTCAAATAGAGTAGTAAATAGTTTATGTTATACAAGTTTTCTGCTTCCTCCATGTTGTAGGAAGAACAAATGTAAAATGCAAAATTAGCTGACTGGATTTATATGTCAGCAAATCATGACAGTTATAATGGTATGTGACTCCATGTAATTCTCCTCGAAGCAGAAGTAAAAATATTCCAAAATTAATCAATAGAGGTCTTTCAGAAACTGATTTATCAGTAACTTTGATACTTACAAAAAATAACTTGAAAATATGCAGAAAACATAGTTTGTACATGAGCTGTGCTTTCCTAAACCATTAACTTGCACGAAGTTTATAAAAAGTTTGGCAAGTTTTAATTTGAATTAAATATACTGAAGATACTAATTTGTGCATTTTTGTCAAAAGAAAAGCTCTGAAGAAACTCACAGAATGACAAATTATTCTGAGTTGGAAGAGACCCACAAGGATCATCAAGTCCATTGGAATGTTGTAGAATTATAGAATGTTTGAATGGGAAGAGTCTTTGAAGGTAAACCTAATTCCAACCCCACTGCCATGGGCAGGGGTGCCACTCACTAGACCAGGTTAGTCAGAGCACCATCTAACCTGTCCTTGGAAATTTCCAGGGGTTTGACATCCACAGCTTCTCTAGAAAACCTGTTCCAGTGTCTTAGCATCCTCAAAGTGGAGAATTTCTTCCTAATGTCTAATGTCAACCTACTCTTTCAGTTTGAAGTCGTTCCACCTTGACCTGGTTTTGCAGTGTGTTTTTATTGTGTTTTCAATTGCAGCACAGTTTCAATGGTCTGTTCTATACACACGTCCCCGTCCCCCCCCTCCCCCATTTTGTTTTGTTATGGTTTATTTTATCCCTAATGGATTGTTCCTTTCCCCCTGTATTGTTGCTTTTGCCTCGGTTGTCTGTCTTCCTAGACCTGCCCTTCCCACTTCCTACAGAATTGTCAATCTCCCCTTGTACCTGCCCCTTGTTCTAGAATGTTCTCAGTTCCTCCACCCCCTTTGTTGTCAATTCTACCCTATGTCAGCCCCTCCTACTCTGGAATTCCCCTGATCTTCCACACCCTAGTGGATAGTCTAGTTTAGACCGTTCCCTCCCCTTGTGTTCCTTCATTGTACTCCCCGCCTTATGTTCCTCCCCCATGTCATCCTTACTGGTTGGAAATTGTATCCTCTCTCAAGACCTCCCCTGCTTGTAAGCCTCTGTGAGCGCAGGTTCTCTGTTTTTCTGTCCGTGCCCTCCTGGGAACAAACACCTTTGGAAACCACACAGAAGGCCTCTCCCTGTTCCTTGTCCCTGCCCTCGATGCATGCCACCTGTGCTGCAGAGCAGTGGTGCCCTACAGCTGCACCCTGGGTTGCCTGGCTTTCTGGGGGCAGCCCACTCCTGGCGACCGTGCTGGGGGATGGTCCGGCTGAAGAACTCCAGCATCGTGTCAGCCTGTCACTACAGGCCGTTGTCAAAAGTCTCTCTCCAGGTCTCTTGAAGGTCCCCTTTAAGTACTGGAAGGTGCTCCAAGATCTCACTAGAATCTTCTTCAGGCTGAACAACCACAAGTCTCTCAGCCTGTTTTTAATTTACGACTTCAGCTCTTCAATGTTAATAGAAATCGTCCAAAAAGACACAGTCTTAAATGGAGTGAAATACATCGGAGTCTTTCAGATTGTTTTATGTGGTACGAATTTCAGATGATATCAATGTATTTATAAGATGAAATTAAGTAAAATCAATGCACTTAAAGACAACTTATCATGGTTCTATCATGATCAAGAAATATGAATGCCAAGTAAGACAAAATTACAGGGGAAAAAAAGTGTATTATCACATTTTTTGACTAACTGCTTCTTTAATTCTTGTGTATGTTATAGATCGATATTGACAAATTCCAGCCTGTTATAGCTCAGAAATGTCACCAAAAATCCTTTCAACTGAAAAATTGAGACCTTGTTCTCTCAAATAAAAGCAACCTTCTTTTAGAAGTTGAATCTTCAAACAAAATGTTGAATGAAAATGCTGAAAGTATGCTAACTGTATTAAATTTAATATTCTATTATTACTATTACTAATATTTATTTTGCCTAACAAATGATAGGTTAAAATATCAGAATACCATACTCGATTAAACAACACTGAAGCCTTCTGACTTTCTTGTGTGTATGCTTTTTAGGTGGAGACATATTAATTCCAATTTGCAACAATCAATGTTATTCAATACCATTAACTTTGATAATTTCTGTAGAAGATACCCTTTTAGAGTGGTCATCTTATTTAAATTTAACCCTGTAATGTGATGTTTTATAGCTTTATTAAATCATTAAAAAAATCAAGTGGAGAATATACATAATTGTTTCAATTAAATATATAACTGGCCATATTATATCTTGGCTAGAAAGTGATCAGTTTGCTTTATAACCCTTAGAGGGCTCTATTGCTATGTAGGACTGGAAAACAGACTAATTTTGTCATCTTAACATATTCTGACATCTACTGTAATTTAATTTAGGCCTTAGATTAACTCTGTTTATATGGGTTTAACTGTGTACAGGACCTTCCAAGCTGGCTAAAAGGTCTGGTGACGTAGATTTAGGATTGTGAGATGAAAGAGAACGCCTACAATGCCCTTATGTGTAGTTTTACTGGTATTAGTATCAAAAATGTGAGAAAATTCTCAGTTCCCAAATTTCAAAAACATGAGGACTCATCTAAAGGCAAACAGCTAAAGTGTGACTTAATAATTTCTCATGATTCTCTGAATGCTTCATTGTCCATTCTAAATGTCTGTGTGTAAATTACAGCACTGCAGTAATTTGCTCTTTAAAAGGTTGAGGCAGAGTGTTACCTCCAAACAAATCTCTTATGGGTGAAGAAGCATAAGAGTAATTCCTTTTCTTCCAGGGGATTCAGGTGTGACTCAGCTCCTTTCTAGAGGCACAAAACCGACTAAGACTAACGACAGTTCTAGCAAAGGGCTAGGACCACAAATAAGAAGTGTTTGATATGAAGAAGAAAGAGCATGGATGTGATAACAGTGAACTTTCATCCATGTTTCAGCTGTCTAGAAGATGCTCTTTTAAAGGCCAAAGTGGAGGCTTCTACAGTAACCAAGACATCAGAGACCTTGAAGGACAATTGCAACTTCACAGACTGCTCCTGTAGGATGATGTACTCAGCAAATGGGTAGACGTTTGAAATGCAACTCCTGGACAGAAGCAAATCTGGCATGTATAGAAACAGATCTGGGGGAAACGAGGCATTGAAGTTAAATGTGCTTTTGTTTGTTTAAAGTAATTTTTAAAAAATATCTAGTATTTGGAAGGAATTTTTAAGAACAACCAAACCAATAGTCACATGAAAAAACACATGGAAGAAAAAAGCACATGATAAGGGGAAAGTTTCTGTGGTAGTTGTGGATATAGGAGAGCAGTCATCTGGGACAAGGAAAGGAGAAAACAGCTATGTGAAGGAAAATAGAAATGGACAATGAAGTAAAAAGGAGTGTTTCTTATAGCCTGCAAGCTTTTGCAGGGAAAAGATAGCATATTCCTTGCATAAAACCCTCCATAAGTGCTCTTGTGAGGGGGACCCAAATTACGTTGTGCATGTAAGCTGGAAACTCTTCTAAACCAATGAAATCATGACTATGAAAACTCTTTTTCAGAAATAGCAAGCAAAAACTTAATAAATAGGTCAGTGCTGAGAGTTAAAAGCCACTAAACCTCATGCACTGCCTCCAGCACTCTACTGAAGAGGGAGGCTGACCACAAGATATTATTCCTTATTCCTTTATTCTTTGGATTAGGGTGTGCTTTACAAGTCAGAATGCTTCCCTTATCTCGGTTCATTTAGAGCATGAAGACATTAGCCATGACCATTTTAGCACACAAATGTGGCAGCCTTGTCTTTGCCAGGATCAATATGTTGCTGTGCATTTTCATGTTCACCTGATTTGAGCTCACCAAAGCAAAACATTTGCCAACACGGTCTCTTCCTCGATTGCCTTTCCCTGACCATGGGAATGGGAAGTCCTGTCTTGCTCCACCCAATAGGCCTTAATGGGTTTCTTTCAAGAAGCCATGCTCTAAACACTACAGGATTCAGTATCAAGAGACTATTTTAGAAGGCTTCTGGTTGATCCTGTATCCTGGAGAATGCTAAATGATTTCCCAATAGAAAAAGGAGAAACTGCCCACCTTGCTAATATTCTCTCATAGTCCTCGTGATAATGGATTCTATGAACAAAAAATTATTGTTGTGAATATTAATTTTTATTCTTGAAGATGTTTGTTTTCCAAGAGAAGAGAAAAAGAAAATAGGTATTTTGGAAAGAATGGGATGTTAAGGGTACGAAACCAAAATTGTATGCCATCTTATTTGAAAGTATTTGTCTAATACTCATAAAACTTCTATCTAAAATTCAAAAAAAAGGTTTTAAAAGTTTAATGAATTAATGAACAATAATTCATAAATTAATTAATGACTGTTGTGCTAGTAGGGAAAGAATAGTTTAAGGTAAGAAATATGTATGGGATGTATTAAAGTTCCAGCAATCTAAAAGAAATAGGCAGGAAGGAAGGAAAATTATTGCATGAATCATACTCCCTTGGGTAACAGTGTCAGCAGACTTGAAATCATCATGTTGCATAGGACAAACAGATGAGCAAATTGATGAGTAACTGACAAAAACTTTTTTTTCCTGAACACTGAACTGGCAAACAGCTCTTTTTATATAATAAAGATGTGAGGTAATCACTAACATCTCTCTGAAAGTCAGACCTATAAAGAAGGATATAAAGAAGCAGATGCCGCGTTATGATAATGCCCTAACAAATGGCTGCAGTAGCACCATGCTGCTGCAAAGTGCTTCCTCACAGGCCTATTTAATCAGAGAGGATAGACTTAGTTCTTAGTATTTTAAAGCAGGTATTTATGGCATGGTTTAGCCCATTAGGCTTGTTTCAGTTCTATATACCCTGTGGCAGGTATTCAGACCAGGAGGGTTTGAATTTAAACTGATCTGTTGGTGTGCACAGACTTGTTCCTCTTCTGGGCAGTTTGAGGGTCAGCACATAAGCAATTTGGATAATTGATGAGTATAGACAGTCCTTAGGCTGACAGTATAGATGACTATTTTTTAAAACGCTCTGAACTTCCTTTTTTTAGTATCTGTCTCAGTGTGATCTCTCAAGGTTTTTTTAGTTCTTTCTTGGTTAGGCAGGGAGGTAATGGATCTGATGTATTTCACTCTGCAAGTTTGTATTGATTGCCCCTACATTGAAGTGATGCCAGCAATTCCCTTCCTCAAGCAGCATTTCAGTTAACCCTGGAAAATCTCTGCACAGAACTAGCAGTAAGTTACTAGAACAAAATTATAATACTAATATGAAAAAAAATAACCATATACAGAAATAATTTGCTGAAGCATTAGCAGAGAGATACCTACAAGGAACACACTGAGGAGAAACAGAAGACTGTAGACACCAGAGGGGAGCCAATGGGAATACTCCATTTTTTTCCTCTTACTTTTCTGAAAACTTGGTATTTTCCTCTCAAATGAGACTTACAGCTTGAAAATAGATAAGAGCTGTGCTACAGCAATATTTCACAACATCTCATGTCTCCTAAACATTGCACATTATGCAATGTATGAACTTCAGCTATCATTTCCCAAACTGTAGTTTAAGAACAAAAGATAAGCGGTTCCCTGAAAGTGTGTCACAGCAGTTGTAGCCTCTCTGCAATGTGATAGTATGCTTGTAGCAGTATGCTCTTTAGATGGTGTAGCTGCTACCTATATCCCCATGAGCATCTCCTGTGGAAAAGCCACTGGGGAGGATTTGGGCAAAGCAGCCAAGCTCACACATCAGACACTTCACAGTCAGGCTCAGCAAGGAGAGGCAAGAAGGGCGTTGGTGTGATTCAGTTCCAGCAGAGGTTTATTCCAGGCACCAAAGGAAGATCAGGAGCAAAGACCAGGCCATGTGCTCTGCACAGGCTAAAGAGGGGTCAGGGACCAATGGTCTGAGGGCACCAGGGCGGTACAAAGGGCAAGGCAAGGATCAGTGTTCTATAGAGGAGATGATGGATGAACACTTGGGGTGGGCAGGGTTAAGTGGCCAGTGGGGGAACCAATCCAAGGTAGATTGGCAGTAGTTCTGCAGGGCACCATGGGGTAAATCCTCTCTTTCAGCCTAGGCAGGGAAACTCTGTGGTATATCCTTCCAAGGCAAGATGCTGGGAATTGCCCCAAGGGGTTCCAGGGTCTCCACATATGCTCTTCATGGTTGGGATGGAAATACAAATAGTAAGGTATGAGGAAGACAGAAGATAAATCTAATCTATGTGGCTAATATTACAAATAATAATAATAATTTTTTAAAAAGATGAAATTATAATTGGTAACAAAATTAGACCTCTTGGCTATAAATGAGGGCCACAAAAATGATCAAAGGATTGGAACACCTCTGTAATGTCCCTGCCCACTCAGTGGTTTTAGGGAAGATCATTTGATAGACCCATAGAGGATTAATATCTTTTTTCCCATTAACCCTTTCTGAGGACCGGCTTGACTTTCTTACAGAGGAAACCTTTCAACAGGTCTAGGTTACACCAGAAAACATTTCAATGGATCTGATGGGCTCAGGCCATCTGAGGAGGAAGATTTTAGCAGTGGGGAGCAGTAGAGATCAGGTGTATCACAGGTTGCTGTGATCTGCTGGAGATTTTGGATTCAACCAAAAATCAGTTATCCTTTTTGTGACACTCTGGCTGTTATCCCTGTGGCACTCTGCCAGTTATCTCTCCTCACCACTTCTCACAGAGTAATTCTGTGTGGAGAAACACTATTTATCATTAAAATTTATTCTGGGCAGTGTGCAGGAGAAAAAAATTCTCAGGATGTTCAGTAGCAGTAGGGAATGTGATTGTGAGGAATTTGAGTGATAAAGAACACATCTTTTCTTTATACAGATTCCTGTGCAGTTCTTAAGGGGTGTACTGAGTGGCTCCCTTTTTGGGAACACAATCAAGACCTCACCCTCTGTTTATTCTTGTTTGTACTTTAGGACAGTGGTTGTGACTTAGGCTTTCTGTAGATATTCCCAGAACGGGGAACTTCACCTTCTTCCAGTTTTGGTTCTGCCTGCAGCCTCCAAGCAAACTGAAAATGTGGGAGAGGACATTCTTACTGAAGAATGAAATCAAGTAAGCTCACATGCTGCTTTCCTCTCTTGATTTTGAGTTCGTATCAGGATTTTATGCCCTGCCACCCTACTTTTCAGGCAGAAATTATTATCAGTTTCCTTATTAGAGTACAGGGTTATCTACTTAATTTTTAAATAAATCTGTTATATACTGTGGAGAGCACCTTGTCTATACAATACTCTTATTATTCAACATTACAACTCTGCTTGTCTTTTCACTGTTTAGGTTATGTTTCTTTATTTTTCAAAAGGATAAAAATAATTGATTTATAAGGATAGATTATGATATTCTTGTACTCAGAGCTAGTAGGAAGGAATAATTAATAAAATAAAGGCTCTGTTGGTCCAGACCAAATCTGTTCCAGTGCTGTGTCTCCATGGCAAACAGTGGTTACTGTGTGATGCTTATAAGAACAAAAAAATTCTATGTACCAGCATCCCACCACACATCACCTGGTGAGTTTTGCTGTGGGACATCCTGATAAGAGCACAGCTATTAAATAGCCTTTGATGTACTTCCTTCCCCATACAAATGCCTTAATTTTTCAATTAATGCTTCAGGGCAGATTCAATGGTGTGTAAGAACACCTTGGGGCTAATTTTCAAGGATATTCACTCACCTCTGTGAGATGCAGGAAAGCTGTAGTCCACATTTTCTTTGGAAGATGAACTGAACCTAATGGGTGTTTATAGTCTAAGCCAACCTGCTGACAGGCATGGGATCATGTCCAAGCTTAATGAGTTGGGTTTTTTAACTCATTAAAAATTTTAGTAGCAATAATGCTAATTTGGTTGAATATCTTCAGCATTTTCCAAGCTTTTGATGATTCCAGGCCAACTCTGAAAGCAAAGTACATAAATAATGTGGTTTTGATACCATGTTCCAAATAACTGATTCCTGTTTAAAATTATAGGTGGATGCTAATATGATTTGCTACTTTTAAGCTTGACAAATTCCATGGGAATGAATGTGTCTACTTTCTTGTCCTCCTAAGTGGCGTTAATGGGATGGGGTTTTTTGTTTTTTCTTTTAGGAAGTATATAATAATAATTTTGGAACTGATATATTGGGTTTTTTTGGTTTCTTTTGTTTGGGTTGAGTTGGATTGTTTTTTAGGAACAAGCTCTTTTGAGTAACATTTTTGTTGGTAAAGGTTTCTCAAGTCTAAGCTGAAACTGCTCAGTCAGTTCTGGCCTGAATAGGACATAAGCTTGAGACTCACCACAGTTGAGTTCTTACCAGCAGCCTCTTGGATCTTCTTGGGCAGCCTGTTCCTTCTATCTTCTGTCAAGGTCCCAAGACAGAGAGCTCAGTTCTTAGGCAGGGAAAAGCCTGGTTCAAAGTCCAGCCTGCTGGGACAAGGTGCACCTGCAGTCATGCCTCTTAGATCTCTCCAACATTGGTGAACAGTCTAGACATCAAAATACTCAGGAATGTATTTTGTCTTGCATGTAAATGTTAATGAAGGATATATATTTTGGAAATGCTTTACAGAACACTTGACTAAATCTTTATTCATTCATTGAGTATCATACTGGAAATAGATGGACAGGTTTTTTTTTTAGATTACTAAAGAAACAGAAAGAGAAATCACTGAGAAATGTGCTTAAAAATTAGTAACATTAGTTTATATGTTTATAATATTTGGGCTAAAACCAAGGTATCTTTCAAACAAGGTGTCAAAAGATAGAGTAGCAACATCAGAGTTAAAGCTATGTTATTTTTTCAAAGGATTGCTGTACAGTTTTAAGGGAAAAAATACTGTGCTGCAAAATGCTTGGTTATTTGCATATTATTTTAAAAATAATCTTTCTTTCCTGATTATAATTATTCATGTACATGGGAAATTGTAATGTAATGAATGTTAATATGTAGAGTAAAAATAACTACATGCATATGGCCAGGAAGGACTATTGCTAATCTTTTTGTAACAGCTTAAATGATCATTATTCTTGCATTTGTTGATAGGTTTTTCCTGCTTAACTGTTGAAAACATTTTAGTAGTGTATGGTGGCTTTTCTCCAGGTTTACATAATAGTGTTTTCTTGTTGCAAGAGGGAAAATTTACATTAAACTTCATATATAGTAATTGACATTTATAGTGCATGTGGGATTGATTACTTTAACATATGAGAAAGCTGGAGTCTTAAAATACAGAATATCATCATTTTCCAACACCTTATTTACTCTGTGCTATTAAATGCTCCACTCTTGGTCAGTTTCAATATTTTTAATACTTGAATTTTCTGCTATGAGAATAGCAAAAACTTTATGTGTAAAGTCTCAATGCACAAGTGTTTCTGAATGTCCATTAGTGTTGTATCTATTGCTGTGTTATTGTTTCACTTCTGTCAGTCCCACTGTGAAATTTTGCCTGAAGCTCTAGCAAAGACATTGGCAGTAAAGGTATAATGAAAAATGGATGATTTTTTAAGGTTTGTTATTTTGTTCTGAATAGGTATGTTACAGTTGTTACAAATTCTGAGCTGCTTTTCCCAAGCAAAATTATGTCTGAAATTAGCCAGGAAATTTTTCTGGGGAAAAAAAAAGGCAAGTTGGATTGGGATTTTGTGCAATATTTTAACTCTTAGAATTGCACAAACTTTGATGTTGTTTTCAAAAACTTGAAAGGAAAACTGTATAGCATGCATCAAAAATTCTAAAATTAAGATGAGAATCCTTTTTTTTTTTTTTTCTTCCCAATGCAAGAGCTTCTACTATCATTACCTTAAAAGTTCTCATTTCCTTTAACAATAAAAAGTAGAGCAGTTTAGCTCACACCTTTTAGGTCAAAGGTATACCTAAAATAGTCTTACAGGTTGAGGGCAAAACCTGAGAGAGACTTTAGCTGTGTTCCTCAGGAGGGGCATTGCTTAAGTACTGAAGGGAGCACCAACCTCAGTAAAGCATAAGATTTCTCCCATTTGTTCTCTGACTATATATGCATTTCCTCTGTGTGTGTGTCCCAGTCTCATTCCATCCCCAAAAGTCTGACTATAAAGTTCAGGTAGCTTTATCTTAACAACAACCTCTGGCAATAACCCATTTTTTGGTTTTTTTGTTTGTTGTTGGTTTTTTTTGTTGTTGTTGTTGTTGTTTGGTTTTTGTTTTTTTTTTTTTTAATGTGAAAGGAATCAGATAAAAAAATTATAGACAAATAGTTAACTAAAGTTTCACATTGTTGTGTTAGAAACACAAATGTTTGAAATGTGATGACAGAGAAGGTCACAGCCACACTATTAAATGCAGCACCATCGAAGGCAGAGTGAGAAAGACACTTTCTCAGTGTCCTCTAGGTGGGTGCAGCATAGAAAGAGTTGTCTTCAGGTCCTACCAGAAATTGCTCTTGATCTTCCTGTTAGCTGGGAAGAGAAGTTGCACACCCACAGTGTATGAATTCCTGGTGGGCAGCAAGTGCTGGAAGACTACAAGTAGAAAAGGAGTGCTGCATCTCACCACAGCCAATATGCTGTTCCCTTGCATAAGGGAAATGTGAAAATGACTAGTGGGCTAGCTGAATAATATTTCTGGACAACTGATTGTGCTTTATTTGCCACAAATTTTATTACATCCTAAAGCTTTGCTCTTGTACAGGATTTTGCTTTCACTGACCTTAAAAATATTGCAGAAAGATCAGTAAAGGTTACTACATTTTGTGCAGAAAGACAGCACATACAAAGTTTAGGGATGTCTCTGAGGGGGAGAGAGAGAGGTGAAAAGATGCTTTTCTCAGTCAGCAGACAGATGTTGCTCACCACCTGCAGGTGACCATTAGCATGGGAAGCAAAGGGTCACTTACTCTTTTCCTGAAAGTATGAATTAACATTAAATCTATACTGGAGGAAGAAAACACGCTACACCATGTAGTTAAATGAATTCTAAGTCACTGAAAACAATATATTACAAAGATGTTAAACATGGCTGCAAAAAAGCTTCATCTGAATTATTTTGCTGGTTAGTCATTAGAGGTAGGTTATTTACAACTGTAAATTTAAACATCCATGTTTAATTAAATATATATCTCTTACATTTGGCATTTTATATTTAGTATGTAAATATTAAAGTTTAATAAGCAATTAAATATGCAGTTTAGATCTTGACTTCTAACTGCTTATTCTTTAAGAATTGAAAATGTTAACAATGTTAAATGGTTTTTCACTGAATTTAATTTTATTTGCTCAGTTATTGGAGAACCACTTTGTTATACTAGGTTTTATTTCATGGAGAAATCTTCTTTACAATGGTGTCATAAATACCTCATTTATATTCAGCATTTACAGTTTTCCTTTCTGCCAAAATCAGCTTTAACTGTAAAATAAAACCAGGCTCTTGGTACAAGACTCCAAGGTTACCATTGTTGAACAGTCTAAACACTGTTTTCCATCTAGTACCATTAAAGCCTCTACAAAATGTTGTTTCCTTGTCAAGCAACCTTTTGGCTGTAAGGTCTCAAAATTTTCTAGGAAATTTTAAAGTTAATCACCTAACAACTAAAAACACACTTCAGTTAGTGCAGCTATCTAGGAACAACTTTGATGCGGAAAAAACCAACAATTTTTGTATTGCTACTAGGTGGTGGGGTTTTTTTGTTTTGTTTTTTTGTTTGTTTGGTTTTTTGTTTTTGTTTTTGTTTTGGAGGGGGTATTTTTTATTAAAAAAAAAAAAAGCCATGATGCTTCTGAGACTCTGAAGCATATCTTCATTTAATTACCAGCAGAGGTGAAAAATTAGGTAAACATTTAGAATATGAATGTTGGAAAAGAAAAGTGAGCATTTCCCTCACTTTTATTTTCTTCTAATGAAGTCTCGCTTTTTGCAATTTATTTGTAATGCCTCTTTCTAATTATAGCATGTCCTTGTTTTCATTTACAGAGGCTAATTTCTTTTGTAATGTTTCTTCTTACCTGTGATCTCATCTGTTAGCTCTTGATAGTATGGGATAAAAAGTTTTAATTTTCTTACTATTTCACAGTCAAACTCTTTCTGCTCTTTTAGAACTCATATAATCCTGATGTCTTATACTCTACTGTTACTGCACTGAGCACACTATTTTTTCTTGTACAGAGAGTCTTATTAGGAGAGATACAAAGATGCTATGAAATTCATAATGATCCTGTAAGGAAGTAAAATTCACTGCTAACCTCACTGAAGAGAGAGGAGGAAAAAAAAAAAATCTTGTCATTCTGCCTGTGTTGGTTCTGCTTTTTCCTTAATTCATCCATGACTCTTCTTGATCAGTTCTATTTTAGTTTTTGAGGGTGAATTGCCATGTCATATCTTGCTGATTTGAACATCTGGACTTCTGCTCACTGCATTTAGTAGAGCTCCAAAATGTGCAATGAGATTTCAACAATTCTCACAATATAGTAGGAATCAGCTGAAGGTTTGTAATGACACAGATTGTGTAAGTGAAAGCAAAACATGCCAAATCAGAAGAATGTGAACTGTACAGGCAAACTAGGCTAATTTGAGCTAATTTAAGTCACAGCATTACCAGCAATACCACCTGGGCAAACAGGCAATCTCTCTCTTCATGTGAAGAATTAGAGCATGTAAGAGTACATGCAAGTTACAAACACATTCTGTTTGGACCTTGGACTATCCTGAGAGAGGTGGTGTTTTGGAGGAATGAGCATTTAAAAAAAAAAGTGTTTTCAGACATGGCCAGTGCAGTAAGTGAATGAACCATTAATACTGTTGCAATCTGTGCCTAACAAAACCATTTCCTCTAGAAACTGGAGTCACTAGAGGGTAATCAAATCATTCTTGCAGGTGTTAAATCTGTGGAAGTGTCACCTCGACTGAGGTCCAGGGGGTAACACACCTTAGTCACTTCTTGTTAACAAACCTGGAAAAGCAGACAGAAAGCAGACAGGCCACAGTGCATGCTGAGACAGCCCCTGTCAGGAGACACCGACACACTTCCTTTCCAAAAAACACGTGAAAAGCTGGTGGACTGGAATTGTTAAGTGTCTGTATAGCTGTAAACTACAGCTTATAATTTATGTGTTGATCTCATTTTTTTCTTAATAAATTTTAGCTGTAGCTTTTTTTTTTTTTTTTTTTTTTTTTTTTTTTTTTTTTTTTTTTTTTTTTTTTTTTTTTTCTTATNTTTTTTTCCTTCAGAAGATCTGGCTGATCAGTAGTCAATCATGACACTATTCCTGAGCAAAAGTAAAGCTGTTCAACTCAGTGGATTCATGCTTAGATACACTGTGAGGTACATTTCAAAGAGATTCTGGAGTTCAGAAGCAGGTTGTTCCACACACAGTCCTTCACAGAGTATTTGTTAAAAGTGAATTTTCTAAGGCTTTTCCCATAGGTTGTTGATCATCTCTCAGAATGGTTGGTTGCAGAAGGAAGGAGGAAGATAAAAATTTTAAACTATTTTCTATTAGGAAAGCTTTATCAAAAAAATTTTAACTGCTTCTAGCAAATTGCAGGGACACTGATTAGGGTGAGACAATCCATGTGCAATTCAGTTTGTCATTAAAGTAAGTCATTAAAAAGGGAAAAGAGCCTTGGATAATAATAAAAAAAAGGTGAGCTCAACAGCACCGTGCCGTTCATTGGTGTTGATTTTCACACCCTGGTACACAGAGACTTAGTAGGATGAGTTGAAGAATAAATCCTTCGTGAAGAATAAATTCTTAGTGGAGAATAAAGCCTTAGTGGCAACATCTCTCAAAGTGTGTGAGTTGAGGAGGCAGTTCCTGAAGCCAATAAAAAATAACAGCATACCAGGACACAGTGCTATGACAAGACTGCCAAATTTCATTGCAAGCGAACAAGCATGATTGCAATCAGAACACTTCTGACAGCCCACCAAGTGGCATCTGTAGGCGCTGACCTCATGTAATACCTGTCAGCTGCATGTCGCTCTGCCTTCCCTTCCAGAACCAAACTGTGTGTACAGGTTATTCGTGTGCGCCGTCTCCAGTGCAGGGCTTAACAGAAAGTTCCTCCTTCTGTGCACACGAACAGAGCCAGGAGGATAACCTTGGTCCCAGACCCAGCAGCAGAGGCTGAGGTAGGTGCACGTGGCTCAGAGCTGGTGTTGCTGGCTGCTGCAGATGCAGCTGCTGTCTCCATGCCCCTGGGTTCCATCCCCTCTCTCTGCTGGCATGCTCTCACTGGGGCGGGTTTCACTGCCGGTGGGCGAACGACGGCAGGGCTCTCACAGCCCAGCGCTGGGCTGCCTTCACACCATGATGCTGAGGCTTTGTGATCTGTTCTGATGGGTGTCACTTTTATGAGACCCAGCTGTACTGGGTCTAGGGGAAGGGCACAGCCAGCCCAGACAGTCCCTGCTGCCACTCCCATGGCTTCCCACTCCCTGCCCACAGTCCAGGGCTCCATGTCCAGCCCATGGGACACCAGCGCCTGTCCCAGCGGCCTCTGTCCCCACAATTACATGAGATGTCCAAGAACTGTGCCCATCCTGCCTTCAGCTAATAAACATATCTATTTGTGTCCTTAGCAAGCACACCAAGCACAAAAATACTAGCTTATGAATTTTGGAACAACAGATACTGACAGTTATCAAGTAGGCAAATTATTGCTTTTTGCCATCCTAATAATCATGTCCTTTTTTAAATTTACATAGAATTTACAGGAAAATGTAGACTGGAAGGGAACTCTATGTGGTATTGTTCAACCTGCTACTCAAAGCAGGGTCAGATGAAAATTAGATTCATCTGTACTGGACTTTGTCTAGTTGAGTTTTGAAAGTCTAAGGTTGAGGATTTTACAAGCTTCTTAGTGATCTTATTTCAGTGTTTAACCCTCTCATTGTAAGGTTTCTTTTTGAAAGTAATGTAGTAATTGTCACTGTTTTCAGAAAGTAATGAAAATGAAAAAAAAATAGGAAAAATTATTAATTAAAACAAGTATTTCAATCATACATTTTCTCACCGTTTATTTTTGAATATTAGGAAGACCTGAGAATAATAAACAAACCAAATTCCCAAATTAATTTTCTGGATCAGTCTAGCAAACATTTTGTTTTACTCCAAAAAAAGGTTTGTTTATTTTTTTACTATAAGAAAAAAACATTTAGCCAAAATTAAAAATCAGTTATTCATGCAATCATTTAGGTTATTTTGATGTAATACTTAAGTAATACTTATGTATTACGCAAGTAATACTAATGTAATACTTATGTATTACTCAAAGGAAAATTATATTGTCTTCTGTGTCCAGAAGTGTATTTTGGGTTGATTAAT
The DNA here is from genome assembly GCA_013400275.1 of Rhadina sibilatrix. Classification (NCBI taxonomy): domain Eukaryota; kingdom Metazoa; phylum Chordata; class Aves; order Passeriformes; family Phylloscopidae; genus Rhadina; species Rhadina sibilatrix. The sequence continues at coordinate 109,213 of VWYO01007737.1, forward strand.
AATAAGTAAATATTTTGTGAGTGTTTTGTTGTAAATAGGTCAACTTTGTACTTCAGGCTTAATGAGCTGCTAAGGGCTCAGCAGAAGTAGGATCATTTTACCATACTCATTTTACAGTTGTAAGAAACAGTATTAATAAAGAATTGGAACAATTGTAAGTAAGAGACCAGATAATTGCAGAAAATAATATTCAGTAAGCGAAGGACTGCACATGTATTGAAATTAATAGAATTCAAAATTGACTTGACAAACTGAAAAAAATAGCTTTAAAACACTATGATATATAACAAACTAAATGAAAGATTAACTCAGACAATTTACTTCAGTAGTACAAAATGGAGAAGGGAAAAGCTGTCAGTTTTGGAAATGAAATATTTTGTGATTATAACGGCCAGTACAATGGATGTTAACACAGTGGTATCATGCTCCAGAGCTATGGGTGGACAGCCTGTAACACAGGATGAGAGCCACAGCCTACATCACATATAATGTCCCTCCTCTTCAAAATTTGCTTAAAGTGCTGGGCAAGCTTGAAGCTCTGCTCTACATGAAGGATATGGAGGATTTGTTGAGTGGAAGAAAGAGACATCTTAGCCATGACATGGAACTCTTCAGATCTGAAGAGAGGAAGTGAATGAGCTGTTTTCCCCCTAGCAGTTAGAAAAGGCTTTAATTACAATAAATTTTACGTTAAGCTTAGCAAAATAATATTGCCTAAAATCTTACCTTCTTAGGAAGTGATGTTATTATGGCAATTTTAACCAGATGATTTATTAGGCCCAGTAATATCTCTTCATCATTATAAAAAACATTCAGTACTTTCTTAAACAAAACCTCTTTCCAGCTGTTTTCTGCTAATTTTGAATAAGATGCCATTTCATTTCTAAGAGGCTGTGAGTACTTTGATTATTCTATTTTTATTAGCAATATGCTATGTGAGACTCTGTAAGTTAATATCTACCACCTACACAAAGCAATATAATTTTTAAACTTCAGGATTAAGAAGGCTGAAAATATCCCTTTAAAGCTCCCAGTTTAAAAAGTTATTAATTTTCAGCTTCAAGATTGAGATTTGTCATACTTCAAATTTTTTTTGAAATCAGAAATATAATGTAATATATTTATACTGGATTACATACATGCATGCATGTGGATTTAAGTTCCAGAGAAGTCTGTAATCCACAAGTAAATTCTGAAACATAACTCTTTCTAATGATGACCACAACTAGCAAAAAAATGGCTTAAACTTGTGTGCCTAAGAGTGGTATTGACACATCTGCCTATTGTAACTCTATTTTGATCTATAAGATATCAATGCTGTGAAAAATGAGGTACAGATGACAGTGGGAACTATAAGAACGGACCAGCTACCTTCTAGACTATTCTGAAGGTCTGTGATAAGAAAAGCCTCGTAACCTATCCTGGAAGGCTCCTTCTCTGCTCACTGGAGCTGTTGTGTGCCACATCTAATCAGGCAATGAGTCAGTGCCTTGAGTTTAGTGGAATACTCCACTTGGATATTATCACTAAAACCATTCATCTTCTTTGTTGGGGCATGAGTCACCATAGTCACAGATTGTGGCATCATACAAATTTCTCATTGCTTAGTCTTCAAGTCCATTGATTGAATTTGTGATATAATTGTTATGTTTTGTTAGAGGACCGTACTATACTAAAAGTACTCCAAAGGGAAAAAAAAAACAAGAAAGAAGAAAACATAATGTAACCTCACTAAAAACCCAGTAAAAAGGTTTCTGAAGTGCATCTGCTTCCTAAAACAAAAGCATAATATTCATTGCCAATATGACAAGAACAGTGTTGGAAACATTTGCTTCCAAACAATAGAAAAGGGAAAAAGAAAACAATTCTCTCCATCCTGACCCCATCTTATAGAAAGACTAAAAATCAACACTCTGTCACTGAGAGTATGCAGGGTTGTTAAGAAGTCTGCCAAAAAACTACTCAGTCAAGAGTTTAAGAACACTTCCCTCTGACTAGTGACATTTGCAGCAAATCCATGAATTCAGAGCAAAACCTGTGAAAATAATTTTCCGTAGCATGCCAAAAAATACCTAATCCATGGATGGCAGGAAGCTGAGTTGTAACTGGCAGACCTCTCAGTTGCTAAGTGATCAATTTAAAATCACTTTCTCAATCAAGTGAAAACATTAATTAATTGTTGCCATAATAATAATTGTTGCCTGCTATGTGGCCCATATTAATTGATATGTCAAGTTAATTAAAGGAAACCCACCTACAGCATGCCAAACTGACTTATTTGCTACAAAGGCTTCTTGTTATGAAATAATTTGAAGTTTCACCAGCAACTTTTTGTTTTGACCTTACATACACTAGATGAATCCAGAAAAAGTAACAATAGTTGCTATGGACATAATAAAATAGAGTAGATAACTAGAGCCTGATTGACATGAACTTTTCTCCCTCAAGAAGACAGAAAACATACCAATTTAGAGAAGAAAGTGAAAATGACATTATCAAAAGTGCTATGAAATGTACAAAGCAAATGAACTGAAAATAGATGAGGGATAGCTTTTACCATTTTTTTTTTCATTACATTCATTCAACAGATTTGTTTGGGGGTTTTGGTTTTGGGTTTTTTTGGGCAGTAGGAGATAATGTCACTGGTACTCAACTGTACATCCACAAAAAAAGCATGTTGCTTTTGGTAAAAATATGACATGCTGCACCTGGAAGAACCCACTGACAAATGAGGCTGTCATGCCCTTCATTTCCCACCCTTTCTTCTGTGACATGAAAGTGGATGCTTCCTGGATAGCACTCTGCAGTCCATCAGCTAAACCTCTCCTTTATTTCCCCACACTCTGGATGGGATTATACACTCTTCCATGCCCTCTGTGACAATATGGGACTTGGTCTCACTAGTTATGGATATTTGTGAGACTCCTACACTGCTTAAATGGTTTGTTTGCTGGAATTTGATATTGCAGCTCACAAAGAAAATCATTCCAGCTCTGGTTTGGTGGAAGGATTAGCATTTAATGTCAGTGGTCTAAACTCACCAGTGAATCATTGCTTTTATTACAAGAATAGGCTTATTTTAATGGGATCATAGCAATCTCCAGTTTAATAATTACTCATTCAATTCAAAATGTAATAGTTATATATAATTTGTTGTAGGTAAAAAGAAAAATCTGTGAGGAAATGCGATGATGTAAAATCAATCTAAAGTCTAATTTCCCTCTGAGTTACATCAGTGCAATCAACTGAAGTTATTTCTTCAGGGAGCTACTTTCAGTAAAGAGTATCAATAAAGCATGCTTATAGACATTTTATATACCCATAAAAATTGTAAAGAATGTAAATATGAATATATACAACAAGTCTGTTGAATCTTATACCTATCTGGAGACTACACAGCAACTTTGGGGATAAAAGTGCTGGCTGGCAAAATATAAAACATCTTGAAAACCAGCGATTCTGGCTAAGATACTCCACAAGTGTATTCAAACCTTACTTTGTTTCTTTAAGTGCCCAGTGAGAGCCCAAGCTGACATAGAGATGCTGTGTCACTTGGTACAGTGACTTGGTACACTAAGCACAAACAGTACAAAGGGTAAACCAGACCTGCCAGAAGTGCTGGTCTGTGAGCAGTGCCCTGGCTGCCTCCAGGGCATCCAGCCCAGCTGGGTCCTCTGGAACTGCAAACCCCTAAGGGTCTCCACTGACTTCCTCTTTCATTGCTGTGCCACAGGCCTTTGTCTGGAAGACATAAAAGCACCTGTTTTACCTCTAAGGAATCCACAAAGGAAATCTGGCCCTGATGAAATTAACACTACTGAGTTTATTATTTGAATTTTTTTCCACTAAGATTTATACTCATATATATAATTTATACCCATACTTAATGCACAAGATCTTACTGAGCTTCTCAGATCACTGTTACTGTGAAACACTTTCCTCATAGGGCTCTGAGCACAATATCATCTACATAACTTGCTATTTCTGTGCCTTTTTACACAACCATAATGATGTTATATGGGATTTTCTGTTGTAGTCTGTTATTTTGGCCAAAACTTTTTCCTTTCATTGTTACAGGGATTCAGTAGTGTCTAATTTGTTTATGGTAATAAGCACAGCACCCTTAGTGAATAGCGAAGTGACAAAAAATATTGACCAAAATTTTCTCTTCATTCTAAAGTTCATTTTATCTTTACTCTTATCTACTCTGTTCTCTTATTATCTTTCATTCAATCAAACTTTACAAATTTACTGCTCTGAGCAAGTGCTAAGTTTTATATTTGGCAAGTGCTAGGACTTTGGAAGAAGAGCACAGCTGGAGTGGATATAATGAAACAGCATTCTTCTATACCGAAGTCATCTTGATGCTGATGAAAAAATCAAAACATACACAACAATATGATGTATATTTATACCAGTTTAATGAGGCTCTATTCAAAAATCCAGCTGTGAAAATGTGATTAATCTATATATGTAGTCTTCCAGTACTAGAAAGTAGATTCTCCATAGTAAAAACTGATTTTCCCACATTACAGATTGTATCTTCACTTAATCATTTCCTGGAGAACATTCACAAGCATGTAAGTACACTTTGGAGTTTGAATATGCTGCATGGAAAGCATAGCAGCTACTAATAAGCAGCACTTCATCAGTAGGGAGCTGAGCATCCATAGAATTCTAGTTCCTGAAATTCTTTGTTTATTTTTTTATTTATTTACTGGGGGAGGGGAGCACACCAATTTTCTGTCTTTATTTAATTTTTTTCTTTAAACAGAAAATCTTTAAAGCTAATGCTGAATTACTTCTGTAGGTGGTGCCAGAGATGTTTTGATGAGTTTGCTTACTTAGATTTGACTGTGTTTTAAATACTTGAAACATTTGACTGTATGTCATATATTATAGTTTTGAATCTCTCCTTGCAATCTCTGAGTGTTTTTTATCAGAAGATAAAAACAATTGTTTTGCAATCTGGAAAGCAATGAATATCATTCAAGTTCTCTGCACTGTGGTGGCATAGTGTACTTACAGAAGGAACCTAAATCTTTAAGCAACAGCATGGAATCTTTTAAAAAAGCTTCTAATATTCTAGGTTATCCAAATTTTGGGTTTATGTCAAAGTTAAATAGAGTTATGAATATAGCAATTTCACTCATTCCACAGCTCGGGTTTGGTTTAGGTGTTTCTGGTTTTTTTTGATTGTGGGGTTTGATTGGTTGGTTTGGGTTTTTTAACAGAGGAAAATGCTTTTCCTTGAGTTCACATAGGAAGACACTGAAGGGTCGGGCTCAATTCCTTCAGGACAAGAACAGATAGAGTCTGTAGATTCTATTATTATTTATTTGTATTATAACAGAGTTACTTGGGGCTCTAGGCATTGAGCTAGAAGAGTGACAAAGGATAAGAGAGTACCATCACATTATTGAGAGGGAAGAGGAGCCAGAGGAAGCCAAAAGCAGCCACAGGAATCTGCAAAGGTAGAGAAACCAGTGTCCCATATATTAAAAATGCTACAGGTAATGGATCTCTCTCATCTCATGAGAGAAATGTGCACTGAACTAGAGACCTGAGCTCCTTAAGCTATGCTTAAGAGCAGAGGACTTAGTTGTGCTTTCCATGATGGAGTGACCTTGCTTTCTGAATAGCTGCACAGCTTCCAGAGGAGGTTTGGAGTGTATCTCCTTTCTTCACTCAGATCCCCATGGAACAAACTCTTATTTGATGACTGAGATCTTCTGTGGAAGAAGAGATGTTAAAATTCCCTCATTGGTTTATATATCCAACTCCTACCCTGGAGAGCTCTTATTATTTTGTAGGATTGGTGCTCAAGTTTCCTACTTGGGAATTACAGTAATTTTTCACTTTACAGAGTCATTGTAAAACTAATATATTAAATATCAAGACATAAAAAAAAAAAAGCTTATTTAAGGAAGTTCTTATAAGTCACCTAGATAAACAAGAGTTAGGAAATGTATAGTAGACCTGGAAAAGTAAAGTATAAAAAGAGAGAAGAAATGAAGACAAGAGTCCTTTTTGTCAGCAGAAGGGAAAAAAAGGAGAGTGAGAAATAATGCCATATGTGAAAGAAGCATGTAAACTACACTTTCTCTACTTGGGAAAGCAGGCTTGGAGTTTTTGTAATTGGAGTTTTCTGGTTTTCTTTTAGAGGCAGGGAAAAAAAGAAAGTCTTAGATTATGGTTTCCTCTGCACATTTGAATTAAACATCTTAATGCCCCTAAAACATGTCAGTGGCAACAAAATCTGATGTTAAGAAGCTTTTTCATCAGGGAATACCTTCTCTGTCTGAACACAGGATTGAAGACTGAAGTAGCATTTTCTATGGATGCTTGTTGCATATTTATTTTAATTTTTCATCATTCACCTGGATATGATTTTGACTGTATTGACTTTGGGGACAGGCAAGGAACACATCAGGCTCTGCAATTTTATATATTTATTGCCTGTAATAGGATGATGAGATGGGAATAAATAATAAATAATCACAGGAATGCTAAACATAGACTACCAAACTGACTGCTTCACAATGGAGCTTTGTCACCCAGAGCATGTAAGTACATTAACAGTTTGTTCTCAGACACATCAGTGGAATAAGATATAAGTGAAAGGAAAGAATTACAGTAACAGCAGTCAAAAAAAAGTAAGGAAATAATAATCTGCACATTTTGCCATTGAGGCACTGACATCAAAGTCGCTGATTCAAAAAGTTGTTTCAAAATGAGTGTGTTGGAGTGCCATGGTTCAGGATCAAATAGAAGCAATAGCATTCCTGACACAGCTCTACATCAAGTTCATTCCTGTGAACCTGAAATAATTCTGGAATCTGTGAATTTATTTTCAAAGGTAAAACTTTCATTGCAGGACTTCAGCAGACAACTCTGCCTTTACTGCCATTCTCCAGCAAAAAAGCTATAACCTCAGTCTCTCATTCCTCCCTTGTCTGATCCAGTAAAACACATTGACAAGATTGAGTTATTTTCATCTGTAACTGGTGCCAAATGTAAAATTTAGGCTTACAGGCAGTCTGTCTGACCCCAAAAATCATATGCCCACTGAGCCATTTATGTGAGAGAGGATCTCATAAAATCATCCAGGTTCATCTCCTTATAGCAGGGCTAACATTAAATTGGAGTTACTCAAGACACTGTCCAAGTAGGTATTCAAAATCTCCAAGGATGGAGACTATATAACCTTTCTAAGCAGCCTGTTCCAATGCTTTATTCCAATTTTAAAAAATAAGAGGATTTTATGACCTCTATCTCCTTAAACCACAGTTACAAAAGTCACCTTTTCTTCTCACTTCTTATTCACAGTGCGTAGGCTTTAACATATAAAATTTGAGATGGTGTGAAGGCCGTTGATAGAGACACATTTGTTGCCCAAATTCTACATTTAAAAGTTTGATGTTGGTAGCTGTGACTGGAAGAAGACAATCTTTAGGAATGTTTGTCTGTAACCTGCTTGAGCAGGAAGGTTGGACTAGATGACCCATTGTGGATCCTTCCAACCTGGCCCATTTGGGGATTCTGGGATCAAAAGAAGTTCTGCTTCCTGATAATCCAGAGATTTCCAGGGCGCAGCTGCCACTCCTGGAGAATGTTATTGGCTTGGTTTACTGTGCTACGGCACAAGCTCTTCTATCATACTTCTGTCACACTCCCTGGAAGGTCACAGACTGGTCCCTGGCTCCCTGTTGCGTCCCCCTCTTACTGAATATCAGAAGTTGTTCCCTGTTCAGGGGAGGAGTTGATGGCTACTTCTTGTTCCACCTGGCCTTGGAGTGGTTAGAAGAGTTCTAGAAAATATGCCTTGATCTTCTTCTACTTTGGAGGGACTATTAGCCTCTATATTAAAAAAAAAAAAA
>VWYO01007737.1:117125-170052 GCA_013400275.1 Rhadina sibilatrix
AAAAAAAAAAAAGATTATTCTATTGCTATGAAGTCATATATATTGTATTTCACTTCAAACATATATTTCTATTTACTTCAAAAATATATTTCTATTACATTAGCAATATATAGTATTGGGTGTCTTTTAAGCATACATGTAAAAATTCCACAAAAGAACGGTGCCAGTTCTTCTTGCAAATGATCTTGATGGTTTCATGAGGATTGTACATCCTTTAGTTATAACATATGTCTCATACAGCTATAATGCTGTGAGGTAATTACTTTTGCATAAATATATTCAGGGGTAAAACATGTAGCAACATTAAGCAATGGCATTACTGTGGCTGACCTATTAAAAAATATTGTGCAGAGAATGAAATGTCAACATCTTGATCTACCCTCAGAAGAATGTAAGTGATAATGAGCCTAGTAATTTAGCTTTCTTTATACCAGTAAATAGTTTGCAAATAGCATCTAAAGCACAAGTGTGCTGTTACTTTACGTCTTTGCTTTCGCATTTGCTCTGCTGTGATGAGACAAGCCATTGTAGTGAGAGCGGTTTGCAGAAAACTGGGAAATGTCTATTTATGAGTTGCATTGTATAATACACACTTTATATTCTGGGTGGCTGTAAGACTTGTGAAGCAATACTGTTCACACGGTTCCCTAAATAATTCTCTGTTGTGATGAGCTGACAGACTTAGTAGAGTGCATTACTTGAAAGAGTAAACATCAAGAAGCCTCCAGGGGTTCTCTCACTTCATCCATTTTGCATTATCCCATTTAGCAATTGTAGTTACATCTCTGCAGCCCTAATAACTGCTCAAGTGAAGTAATGTTATAGTTCTAAAAGACATGAACCTACTGGGCCAAACATAATCATATTCAAGTTCCAATGATGGACATGCAAAAATGCTAAAATGTACGTAAGAGCAAGGGGATATGAGCTTGCCAAGTAATCAAAACAGACCAAAACTGACTCACTTCCTGATACAAACAGCTAAGACTTAGGATTTTTAAAAACTGCATTCTGTACAAAATTATAAATAATTGCAATTCACATCAACCTACCCTGAAATGGAAGATTTTCTGGCTTGGAAAAGTTTTCTTTTAAGTCAATAGGGCTTTAAATTTCTAGTTTGTTTATTATTCAGTCCCAGTCTGAAAGGGTTCTTTTCTCTAGAAACAGAAGAGCAACACTGCATTCATCATTGGCACCTTCACTAAGGCAGAACCTCTAGAGAGGTTTGTTAAGAGCTGTGAGCCTGTGTGGCTCAGGAGAACTGGAATCAGTGTTCTTGCATCACTGTTGGCCCTGTAACACTTGAGCCCACCTCAAATATTGCCATTGCACTTAAACAGAATCAGGACTTCCACAGCAAGAACAAGCTTATGAAGCTAAGCTCAAAGCAGGGCCGAGACAGGACAATACATGACAAGCACTGGATATTTTAAAGGAAGTTTACATGTGTATAACTTGTGCTTATTTCTATCTCTTTGTTCCTTTAGCTAAATCAGCTTTACCTGTAGGTTAAAACTAAATATCAGGTGTTATTTATGTTATACAAGAATCTTGTATCGGAACCTTTCCTTTTCTTCATTGATGCTTAATCATGCTCAACTGTCAGGTAAGGAAAGAGTAATCAGAGGAGGTTTGAAAAGGAAATCTGTAATCTTGGTGGAAAAACTTAGCTTGGAAAAATCCCTACAGTGGAGAAGGCATATAAATGAGGCAAGGCAGAAGAAATAATCACTGAGCCTGCAGTGCTGGATAAATAGGCTTCTGTAAATGTTAGGTGCATCTATCTAGACCAGGAGTGTTTAACTCTTTATTTCAGGAAATATCACAGCAAGTCTTTAAGCATAGTTTGAACAACTTAACTTGCTCCAGTTACTCCTCATCTCGTGCTTTCAAATCCACGAATCAGATCCTGAAGCTCCATCAGGCTGAATTAACCCAACCTGCTGATCAGCATAGAGCTGATATCACAAATATCCCATGAGCTGGTCACTGCAGCTCTTGGCTGGCCAATCATAAGATGAATTTTGTACTCTTTTATTTGTACCTTGCCTTAGTCATTTGAGAAAGATTGAGATTAATGGAGGGAAACTGCACAAATCATGACACTTACTTTAATGGATTGAAGCTAGTATATTTACTTCAATTAAATTTACTATGGCAACGTTTAGTGGGATGAGATATCTGTTGATGTACCAATAGTACTTTACAGTTGAAAAAAAAATAATTTGTCCTTCTGAGGCTTTGTTAGTAACCTTATGGGAAACTGTACGGAAAAAAAAAAAAAGAGTTCTATTAAGAATAAAAACACATCTAAATGTGGACTTGGGAAACATGCGTTCAGAATAAAAACATTTCTTTGGATCAAACTGAATTATTGTAACACAGGAGAAGAGTATTTTGCAGTGTTAGATAAAAGGTAGGACACATGCACATACAGTCTGTGCTTGAAGGATCAAACCCCAGAAATGTCAGCTTTGTTTCAAAGTAGTAGTATGAATGCATTCATGCAGATAAACTCAAGTTCTTTGGCAAAGCCTCTCAGCACACTGCTTTAGTATGAATAAATAAAAGTAAGCCAAATGCATATTTAGAAGCCATGAAGGTAGTATCTTGGAAAAAAAAAAATCAAATGAGAGGCCAATATCTGCAATTTTTTAGTCCAATCTTTAAGACTGTTTTTGGTCACTGATATAGTCTTTGCTGCTCCTATTTGTATGGAACTAGTTAACTGCAAATTCTCTTTCCTTTTAACTTATGTACGTAAGTAACTAAATATTTATTTAGTTTCATACACTATAGATCAAAGAGTTAGAGAGGGATGTAAATGAAAATACCTTCTTATTCTTTCTAGTTGTTATATTTAACTTGTAGAGTAAATTAGGGCAACAAAACATGATTTTTTGGAAGCTTCCCTCCTGTTGGGGGTACTATAATAGAGGAAGATAGATAAAAATACCCTCTAGTAAACCTAAATAATGTTATCTCTTCAGAATGATGGGTTTTGACAATTTAGGGTCAGTCTTTAACCTGTGCAAGGCTTATGACCATAACAACTGGTTCTTCAAACTCAGAAGGCTACAGAAATGTTTATCAGGTTCTGATGATTATTTTTTAAGTACTGTGATGAAACAACAAATTGATAATACAGTAGTATAAATCAGGAATCACTTTTTGTTTGATGAAGAAGATTGATGAATTATTACATTATTCACAATACTTCTCAGCAAGATTCCCACACTGCAGGGTATCAAATAGTGGATAATCAGGGAAACCCTTTATTCTTTATACTAAACTGATAAAATAATAAGATGAATAGAAGAAGACTGCAAATTGCTGAGTTACTATGGTGATAAAGGTGACATAAGGACTTCTATAGAATGGTAGAAGATATAAAAGCACAGGGAATTTTTCTTATTAAATATGCACTAGTCAGGCTTTCTGCTTTGTGTTAGCTTGCTCACATGCAGTCTCATATATTCCGTTTTTTAATGTCCTTTGGGTAATTATTTATTTATTTCATACAAATCATCTAAGTAAACACAGGTTTAATATAACTAGTTACTGAAGTTTATATATCTCTTGGGTTTTTAGTGTTGTCTGATTAGATTAAGGAGAAGAAAAACATACCAAAAAATCCTGGTTTTCTCAAGTTTCCCCTTAACTCCTATAATTAAGTCAGTAGTATACATATTTAATAACACTTTGCTTTTCTATGCCCTCATATATGCCTCATATATGCTTGAGTCATATTTCGTAGATGTATATTTTCATTAGATTAAAAAAAAAGGGGGGGGAATGTAGCTTTTCACTGCATGTGTTGAGCTCTTTCTGTTAAGACTGATATAAGAATAACCTGACACCACATAGGATAAACAAATCTGGCTTTAAATACTAACTCAGGTTTGAACATTTATCCTGTATATACAATTGAATTGAATTCCTTCTCATAGCCAGCACATCCCAAATTAGAGTGAGGTTATTCTCTGAGGTTGTGTATATCAGTAGTGGTGTCATAGTGCATATAGAATAAACTGGTTGCCAGAAAACTGGATCATGAAAAGCACACATAGCATGTTATCTTCACTCATTCTATTGCAGCCTCCAGTCTTAGCAGGCCAATATCCCTGATCTGATTTTTCACCCTTCTCCCTCCATCCTGTAAATAAATCAAATGGAGCAATTACTAATTTACCATTAAGTAATTCACCTATTGTTCTCTCAGACCCTGTTTGATTCTCATTTCTCCTTTTTGTCATTACTTTTCAATCCCAGTTTTGTAGTTCCCTCTTAAATTTTGTGTAGCTTTACATTTTCTCTTCGAAATTAGCTATTAGAAATTATTACATGTTTAGAAATGTTCTAAGTGAAAATTTTCAAGCTTTTATTTATGTCCTTAACAGAATATTGCAACACTTGCATCTTTCTTGAAAATATTTTTAAGTGGTATTGCAAAAAAGTTCCTGGTCTCCCGTATAGACTTAAGTAACACTCTCTCTATTTTTATTAGGAAAATGACTATTGCTGTACTGCCAATCAAATGGGTGCTTAGAAGATAAACTAAGTGTTATTATATTAGTGATACATACATTTTAAATGCAAAAAATAATATTAAAATATTTATATAATTTTTGGACACACTTCAATATGAAAGGTAAAATAAAGTAATAAATTGCTAATATATTGTCCTCGGGTGACTTCATGATGCTGAATTGTATTCCTATTCATCTGTTTAGTCCAGAAATAAGCTCTATGCTTTTAAAACTAGATCCGAGAGTGAAAGGGGGGAGAAGCAGAAGCTGTGAAATGTCTGAGGTGACTGTGTACAAAAACATGGAGATGAGAGCTTCAGCTCTCTCTCAGTGCATGTTGTCTGCAGCACGGACAGCAGGACAGAGCTCTCCTTTGCTTTTAGTTAGATTTTTAGCTAGCTGAGGCAGAGAAGTTCCCCGGACTGTGGCTTTTCTTTTTCTTGGAACTGCTCAGCCTGCTCTGGACTGAAAGCCCAGAAAAACCCTGGGAGCTCACCCCTGTGTCCCACCGGGGCCAGGACGCTGCATTCCAGCCCAGGAGGGGCTGATAAGAGACTGAGCAAGCTGAGCTACAGCCCATGACAAGGACTTTCTGTATTTGCCATCTCTTCAGAACAACAAGGAGTTCCATTGTTTAATATTATTCATTTTTTCATGTTTGTGAGTACTTTTCTTGTTAAATAAACAGCTTTTTCCACTTTTCTTGAAGGAGGTTTATCTCTCAAACAGGTGGGGGGAAGGGTGCTGAAATTGCCCTTTAGGGAACATCCCATTGGAAGTTCTTTTCCAAACTTGTCCTAAACCAGGACACATATAAATACAAGTACAGTCATTAAAATGTTATCTATGGCAAATATAGTGATAACTTCATCATGGTGAAAAAAAAAGAAAACATAAACACGGGTTTTTGTTCAGTTTGGATAAAGTCATTGAAGACAAGCATAGACAAAATATTTCTATGATCTTTGCTTTTTGACAAATTAGCATTATCATAGCTGTTTCAATATTTACTTTTTAGAATCTAAAAATTGCAAAGAAAAATAACAAGAGAGATAACTGAAAATTACATCCTTTTATTCCCAAAATATGTATAGAAACCTAATTTTCAGATAGAGGAATTACAGAATTCATCAAATCCTGTTTCATTAAATTCTCAGCTGAAACCTGGAGCTGAAAAAAACCTAATCTATGAAGCTGTAGGTGGGTACATGATTCACAGGATCAGGTCCTAATAAATCAAACTTTCTCTTACACTCTAGTTTGGGAACCAGTGCACTGCATCTCCTTACCTTGAGTGCATTTCAATACATCAGGCTTTCAGAAGATGTACATCAAACACTTGAAAACAAAAAGCATTTCCTTTCAAAGTTAAATCACTGCAGTATAGATCTCAAAACAGTTTTCAAAAGTGATTATGACTCTCATAAATCAGAGCAATTTCAGGAGGATTTTTAAACGCTAAATTTTATATCACCTTAACAGTTTATGGTAACAGTGTTGTTGACATATAATCTGTTACTAAGTGGATGGAAAATAAATGGATGGGTTAAATGACTCACTGGAGGAATTTTGTAGTTTGGGGGTTTTTTGCATGTGCCATAACCTTTTAACAAACAGTTGCACCACTGAGAATTTGTTGGGATAAGCAGTCTCATTAGCCAACCGAGCTTCAGGCTTCTAGACACTTATTACCTCTTTGTTTGATTGGATTTTGTTTTGTTTACTAAGTTAAACTTTTTAATATGGATTAGCAGTGAAAGAGAACAAAAGTAAACAAATCATTATGCTCATGAGATTGTGAGGGACAAACACATTCATCATTTAAAGGACACACAACAGGTAACACAGCACAGTGTGTGTCACATATACAATAGGGAAAAATTACTTTACATTTCACAAAGCACACAGACTCCAACTTCTTGTTAGGATTCTGAAATAGTAGCATATTAATTTGCTGTTATGTATTTATTAAAGCATGAGTTGCTGTCATCTTGCCATCAGGTACAATTCCCTTTCAAATATTCACCTCTGCTGCACTGGGGACTCAAAGGTATTTTACAGGTATTCAGTCCTACAGTTCTTCTATTTACTTATCTTGATAAATTCATTCCATCTAATTCTGGTGATAGAGTTGAAGTAAAGAGACACAAGAATAACCTTATGAAATCACAAATTCATAGAAAACAGTCTGAAAATGACACCAAGAAATCATCTATTCCATATTCCTGCTGTCAGCCCTGTCTGAAGTTGTTTTACTTGTGCACCCCAAAATTTCCAAAACTATCAGTAAATATATTTCATGTAGGATTTCCTAATTTAAGCACTTTTTAACAGTAATTGTACTTTGCTTGTAAAATATGAAATAGTAAGATTTTCAGGCATAGAAATTGTCACATCATGGTTACTGGAAACAAAAGAATAACTGATATCCATTTTCTCCCCATACTGTAGATCTTATTGGCCAGACTAAATTCCAGTCTTGCCTGGAATTGTGTATACTTCGTAGATATGAAGGCCTTTCCTTACAGGTTACAGGATTTAATGCTGGATAGCACACCTAGCAGCAATCAAGGTATTGACTCCATTCAAATGCACTGTTGAGCTTGGTGAGGATATTGCCACCAGCCTTGCTGGGAAAACCATCTGAGAGGGCTATCAAAGGCACTGAGAGCACCTCTGTCAGCAATTACAACAGTGATGTTCTAGATACTCTCAAAAGTATTCCTTTGCCTAATAATAATCAACTATGCCAAGGAAAATTTAGGTTTCATAACTTCCTGTGCATAATGTTTTTACATACATGCCCATGGTGCCCAACTCTTCAAATCCAAATGCCCTTTAAAATTAAAGTATAAATTTCATTATAGTTCTGGCAAGGGCTATTGTGTAGAAACAGTACAGTGCAGGCTTCCATAGGACTCACTATGGGGAAAAGTGAAAATCTGAGAGGGTTTCTTTATAGAGTATTTGCCTTTTTAGGTGTGTGAACTTCTGAACAGTTGCCTTCTCCCTTCTTTCCTGCCCCTGCAAAGCATCCAAGATAGGTGATGGAGTAGTGGTATCAGGTAGGACTCTCATTCCTAAAGCATGATTACAAAGTTTCTTTCTCTTTGGCTGTAAACTCACGATTTTTTTTCACACAAAACTGTACATACAAAATCTAAAGGTTCAGACATTATTTTTCATTATGTGCCAGAGTGCAGGCAAGCTCTTCAAAAGAAAAGAAGCTCTAGTCCCATAAGATAATGCATCCTTCTATATTTCTGATACAACCAACAAGCACTGGGAGAGGTTTTTCTTTACTTACTCCTTCTCTTGTGCTTAGTTTGGAAAATCTCAAGGCTATAAGCTTCCTGGAAATGGATTAGCATTGCAAAGCATGGGTGAGTGAGGAATGAGCCTTTTTCAATTGAAAAATCCCACAGTAACTTTCCTGAATTCCCAACTAGCTTGCATTAATATGTCTATCACATAAAGGTTGATACCAGATGCTCACAAGTAGGAGGCTTAGGTAGCTTGGTCTGCTCCCACACAGTGAATTTAAAATACAGTAAGATTCTTTCACATTTATTACATTTTCTAACAGCCACGAAAACAAAACATTTTTCAAAAGTGGTCATACAGTTTCAGTATCATTTTGAGCTTACCAGCTGGGAATATTTTCATCAGACTGATTAAATTGCTTCCCAGCAAAACTTTTCATCCCTTTAAAAAAGTATACATCCCATGATTATGAACTCCTGGGACTCAGCTCTGACCATATGTACAGGAAAGGCACAAGCTCCCTGGGCTGGATGCAGCCACGGTGGTGACAGCAAATCTGAGTGTGACATTGAGCATATGCCTTGCCTATAAAGTATATGCTGGGACTGTTCTCCCTTCCCTGCCGTGCTAAATCCATCGTTACATTCAAGCCCTTATACTTCCTGAGGAGTGGCCCACATGGGTTGCCAGTATTCACACCAACTACATTGGCTTGCTGCACAAAAAGTAGGTTAATGTTTAACTATTTGTGAGGACATCCCATTCCTTCTGCTTTAGGCTTTACATTTTCTGTGGCAACAGAGCCCCAAACCATTTTGAAAAAAGTTCTCTTGAATTCAATAGTAGTTTTGCCTGAATTATTTTATAGCAGTTGGTCTTATGTCCTCAAAGCTTTTCATTAAACTTTACAGCATTTCTTCATCTAAATTTAGGACAACAGCTGCATCATGACATCCATCAGCGAGATCCATGGAGCTCCCCTCTGGTTCATGGCATGCCACAGGTGTATTGTCATCCCTGCAAATGAATCTGCAGCTCTAAAAAGCCCTTCAAGGATATGGCTACACCCCTGCTGTAAACAGGTTGGGTTCTCTGACTCTAGGGACAAGTGATATGGAATAGCTTGCATCCATTTGGCTAAAATTTTATCTCCCCCACAGCAGAGTAGCCGTGTTCATACATCCCCCTGGAAGAGCCCAAGGCTACCCACGGGCTGAGCCCAAGCACTCTGAGAAAATGATGCCAGCAAGAGAACAAAATTATAGAGAACTGCAGATACCCACTGGACCAGCAACGGAGCCTAAGCCCTGTCTCTGTTTAGCTCACCACCACCAATACCACCAACAAAGCACAACATTTACTTGTACACACTCATGAAGATTTGTTAGTAAGCTCCAGATTCATTCAGTTGAAGCTAAAAGCTAATTATGTGTGTTTATATAAAAGTTATATGTGACACTGAAGAGATTAAATATTCATTTTGACAGCATGAAAGAATTTCCTTTATGCCTAAATGAAGCCTTTAAAAATAAATGAACAATGTATTCTAAAAATTAAATACCTGTTTTCTCCAACCATGTCCCATAGCTTAGTTATGCAATTGGGAATGCTTCATTTTAATTTTGTGCATTGATTTCAGATGGCATTAATAAAATATTTCCTTTTACTGTAAATTATTAATAGAATTTGTTAACACTGACGTGCACCTGAAAACTTACAACCATTCAATATACCATCTCACCAAGAAATCAACAAGAATATTTCCCAAATGGGCTAGTGACAGACACTTCTGCTAAAAATCTGCATTTTTAGTTATACAATAATTCTAAATTCTTCCAGAACACTCCCCTCTCCCCAGAACCAGCCCAGTCACATGTATTTCTTTGACAGATGAGGTCTCTGGTTTTCATTGGATTAAATAGTGCTTGCAGGAAAGAGCACCAACCGAAACAATAGCAGTGGCTGTTCCTTAATTTCACTTAGCCTGCAATACTTTCATTCATAAGTGTTAAATTGGAATTGCCAATATTAACTTACCAAAGAGCTGGTGGAAGAAGTTTATGTGCTGTTTATCCTCAAGGGACCAATTCAATTGCATCCCTGTAAAATGTCACTGACCCACTTCATCAATTACTGAAGGCAGGCGTGGGAGCTTTACATTCCTCCTGATTGTACCAGCCAAATAGATCTTCTCTTTTTCCTTTATGTGATAACCAGACTGCTCAAAAATAATTTCTATAAGTCTCCTTGCATTATAGCAATTAAATTCTATTCTATCATGCTTAACCACAGACTTAAGAAAAAGCTGGCCATTAAAAGATACATGCTGAGAGACCTGTTAATAGCAAACTACAGAAATTGTTGAGTTTCTCAGCTACCAGAACAAAATACAGCTGAGAAACTTTAGAACTGTAAAATGGTTTAATTTCAGTGTTTTGTATTGAAAAGTGATACTGCAAGATTTTATAACTTGAAAGTTATGATGATATTTTCTCACCAGGTAGGCAGATATTTTGTGAAGCATACGTCTCTAAGGGCAAATTCTGTTGACTATTTGCTTTTCATAGGGTAATGCTGCTTTACACACATTATTTAATAATAATATTTCATATTCTGGTTTTTTTTTTTTTTTTGCTTCCAGGTTTCAAAAGTAATGAATTCTATTCAAATGCTGATTACTCTGCAAACAATTAAAAATCTCTTACAGTTAAATAAGCTGCTCTGCCAGCTGGAGAGTGAGGAATATTTTCTTATAATGTATCACAATGCTTTTTCCTTCATTTCATCTACTGGAAAGATGACACATTTTGATGTCATTTTTTTTTTCTGTAATTTCAGCATCTAAAAAAAGATATGTAGTTCAAGTTTATCAATGACACTTAATAGAAAGACAAAAACACATTTCTACAGAGTAATTCCTGCCATCCTAGGACGCATGTCATTCTGTCATTCAGTGATTATCCTCCCTTATTTCTGATCTGCTGCACAAAAGTAATCTCAAGTGATGTGACAGGTATCATCTTTTTCCATGCTCAAGTCTTCTGTGCACACAATCCTGAACATGCAGTCTCTTCCCTGTGCCACATGGCATGTCCAGCAGGTGTCTACTGTAAGAGCAGTGCAGCCAGCCTGGGCTCCTCTAACCAGCCATGGAAGTCTGCCCATGAGGAACAGCTCTTGATGCAGCTCTGGGCTCACTTATATGACACTGAGGAACTGTGTTTGGTGATGGAGCTTCTTAGGATGGGGGCAAGATGGTGCATTCCTTTCATGAGTGAGATAAAAAGTTGTCTTAGACCAATGATGATGCATGACAATCACATGCAGGAGTTTCATCAGGTAAAATAACAGCCTCTGAAAGAAAGCAAATGTTAGGAAAGAGAAAATAAAAATAGGGGAAGTGAAAAAAGGCTAAGAAGTGATTTATTGGTGAGTGACATTGATGAAATGGTAGGGTTTTCCCCATGACCAGGTAGGCAGGCTGTTCAACAGCAACTATTAGAAGAAATCTACTGTTCATTGACTGGATGAGAGAGTTTTCACTACTGTGCATTTAAGTACAAGGGGTCACGTTAAAGAAGAAACAAATTATGTGTGAAAAGCTCTGGCTAAAAGACTGGTAAGTCAAAGAAAAAGTTACTTTTGTGAACATAGTGTGAAAAGTACTGGCCCATGTTCTACATCACACTTGAACTGACTGATCATAATAATCTGTTCTGGTATTACAGTCATATGTGACTGTATGACTGCTTAAAATATGTCCAAACTATTTCTTGCAATTTACTGGGAGAATAATTTCTATGTCAACATCAATTCCAAACAATATTAAATTCTTTTTAAAAATGTTTAGAACATAGAACTTAAGTTACTTTATTAAAAGCTTTGCAATTTTTCTTTTTAAAAAGCTTAGATTGAAAAAGCAGTTTGGGGTGGTTTTTTTTCCTCCAAAACTGAATTTTAACATTTCTAGTTGCATTGTAGATACCCATTTTTGTGAAGCAAATTAACTGACACAGCTTGTTTCAAATCTTGATATATAAGGTAATGAGAAAGATTCATTTCTAAGGGCTAGTGAAAACAAAGCTGCTTATACTATAAAAATATCTGCTGCTAGAAACTGTGGAAAGAGTTCTTCCTTGGAGATTAGATGGACACTATTAATGGTATGAAAGAAACAGCATGCCATTTAAGTGTAGGACCTATTCCAAAATGATTTTGAGGGGAGGGAAAGGTAGCTATAAGAGTAAAACAGACCATCAACAGCTGAAACAGATGCAAGGGACACAGTACAAGTCTTACTAGTCTAATTTCCTTCCAGAAGGGAAAATCTAGAGTCAGCAGGGATATCAATTTTGAGACGTTTATGTCATCCATCTTAGTGAGCAGAAGGGAGTTTAATGAAGATCCTTCTCTGACTACCCCTCTGCTCTCTCTTTCATCCATCATTAACAACAGACACTGTTCTCAAAGTTGTTGCTGTATCTGCTTTTGAGTATCCTTTTCTGCAAAGGGGTCATTGCTGCAAAACACCCATATCTGTGAGGTGCAGGCAGCAGCTTGAGCTGTCTCATCTGTGAGCTGCCCACAGATGAACCTGGAAGAGGAAACAGTAAGTTATAGCTGCTCAGCTGTCCCATGTCCACTTACACAAAGCTATAATACTTCAAAATTGTATTACATCATCTAGTTCACCTGCCAGTTGAAAGGCTTTTTGAAAGATGAACAAAAAAAATGTAAAATATGGTTAAAAGTTTTTGTGCTGAACTGTTGGAACCCTGGAGGCTGAAAATTTCAGGCTTTCTGTGTTAAAATGTGCTGATCCCCAAGCAAGCACCACATTTGACTTGAGGCCTTGGAACAGGCTCCCGAGATTGAGTGATAGCACAAGGGGTTGTGGGTGTGTGGTTTGAATAGTATTGTGTGATCTTACAGGAAAAACATAGATTTAAGATTTTAGTATACAGTAATACATATGATTACGTAAGATGGAGGACTTTGGGCATCATCTGGGTCCTTCTTCTTCACCTTCTTCCTTCTTCTTCATGGGTTTCGGTAGTTTTCTGTAATTGGGTGAAAAAGGCGTGCATTGCAGGCCTTGAGTGGTGATTATTGGGTCAAAAGTATAAATAATATAGGTGTCATCGCATCATTGAGTGATTGTCCCTTAAATAATCTTAGAAAGAGTTAGAGGTACTCCATTTTACCTCATTTCTAACTTGCTAGTTAGAGCTTACGGCTCATGAGTCTGTAAATAGATAAGAAATAGTAGACATCCAAGTCCAAACACAAAACCTATGTTTCCCATGCATAAATCCCAACCTTAGCAAAGAAAAAAAAGCCAAAACCATCACACTGAACATTGACTTATACATAGAGAAAAATAGGTATTGAGAAGTATTTCTCTTCAAAACTCTTTTAATATCTCATTTTCTTCATTGTTAAGATCAAGAGACAAAACTTGTTCATAAATTCTGGCCTTTCTTTTACCAGATGTATCACACAGGAAGATGAAAGAGCTGACGCAAGAAGCCAAAGAGAAGGCCTGTCTCTGAGGAGAAAACATAACTGACCAAACTGCAATTAAACTGCTTTTAACTGCTTTTTAATGAAAATGATAGGTATTTAATATCTGTTAAACAGGAATAGTAACAGGCCAAGCTATCTAATAAAATCTTTGGGGTTAGAGTAGGGTAAAAGATTTCCCCATGGCATAAAATATGGCAAAAGCAAATATGAAGGACAACTCTTCAGAGTCTTTGAATGCCCAAGAATTGAAAGTACCTGAGTCAGCGGCAAGCAGTGCCATCCTTTTACCTACTCACTGTGTAGCAGTTCAGACTTTCTACATGTGCATCAGTGCAGGTCTGCTCTGAGGATATTAAACCTGTGTTGGAGTGAATGCCTGTGGAGTGACCATAGCCCTGCTACGCTTTCACAGCTTCCAGTGTCAGTGCTGGCTTTTGTAGAGCTAACAAAGGATTCCTGCTTCTCACAACACCAGACTTAAGGTTTCCAGCATGAGCTCATTTGTAAAGTTACCATTGCTGTCAGCTGAGGAGAACTGTCCTGGACATCATAGTTATACAATATGGCAAACTATCTGCAACACTGTACAACTTTCAATTCCCATTTGTTTTAAATTTTAGTGCTGGAAACATGAAATCTGAAGGATTATCAGATACAATACTTTCATACACCCTTGTTTACGTTGTGACATATACAGAGATAAGAAAAATGTTATCCATGAGTAATGTAAATGTGACTGTATATTGTATTGAGGTCTTACAAAATCTATTTTAACTGATGCTAGTCTCTTTAGCGTGCCCAAGTAACCCACTAAGGTTTTCCATCACCTAGATTATGAAAGAAATGATGGTCATTTTTTGTGTGCTTAGCTCTGACTAAGCATTTGTTTTTATTGATCCCAAAGATCTAATAAAATAAAAGGAATAAGCAAATAAAAAGAAGAATCACTTCTGAGTGTGCTTCCAGACACTTGATGAATCAACATGATTACTTCTACAATATCCTAGGCATATGCAGTGCTTTGCAATGCTAACAGCAAATGATCTGACTTTGCCCATAGAACTCAGAGGAAAGTGAAAAGCCCAACACTGACCTCTGGCATCAGATAGGCCATGGAAAGAGAGGGCACTCTGTGGAACAAACTAATATTTTTGTTTGAGAGGCATGTAGAAGAGTGGTGTTGTATATCTTAGGGCTGCTGCTAAAGTGTTATTCTTGTCAATGGAAATGAATCAGTATGCCAGAGTCCACTGTACACCTATACTGGGACTTGTTACAATCCTATCTTTTGAGCAGTTCTATCCAGCTCCCTTCTTTTACCATCTCTTCTTAGAGGCTACAGCTTATTTCAATTTTCTATCTACCTACATTTTCCCATCAGTACAGAACTCCAATACCTGAGTAGAGCAACACTTTTTGGGAGAAACACATCAGAAGAGAAGGTTTATTTAACATACCTAATCTTGAGCTTGCGAATTGAGTTCAAGGATTCCCACCCTGACTTTATTGGAGAGCACCAGCAAGAATGGTTTCCCTTGTATGTCCCATCCTATGCTCCATTGGAAGCAAGGAAAGTAGAGATATGGTCACTGCTGTGAGGCACCTTTGCCACTTCATGAGCATCTGAGATGCCATTAAATCTTTTTGGGTCTCACAGGAACCACACACCCTCTGAGACCTCCATGCCTTCAGAGAAGTTATTTTAGTTCTTGCAGACAGAAAAGTCTGCAAATGGATTTTCCTAAAAGTGACAATAGACAATATATATAACCCAGGATGTCTTTTTATCTTTATTTGGATTAACTTCACCTTAGGAAGAGCTTCTATTGTAAACCTTTAGCCATATATATATCATATTTTTCTCAGCTATTGGTCTAGACTGAAGGTGCCATCCTCAAAACAGTTCATTCCACTTACAAAGCTGTAAGCAATTTTCATACTACATTTTCTACATTAATCCAGCAGTATATCAGGCATGAATGATGGATGGATTAAACTAATCTGTTACAAATTCTTAATGGTGACAAAGAAGAAAGGGAGAGGAGGGAATTCTAGGAGAAGGTGTTAAGTTCAGTTGTTGGTTATACAGAAATATGAAGTCAAGAGACAAGTTGAATAGATTAAGCAACTTGTAGCAAAAATAACAGAAGAGTCTATAATAAATAAAGAATTAATATTGGAAAACAAAAGAGAAAAGAATTTACAACAGAAATCCAAGGAAAACAGTGTTAATGAGGTTGGGAAAACAGAGCTCAAAATAAGATACTACAGGAATAGCCAGAGTGTTAAGACAAAATAATGAAAAGAATGGAAGGTCAAAAGCAGAGAAGAGAAAGTAAGTCATGAAAGGAAGTCAAGGTAGAAAAGCTGATTAAAAAGAAAAGTTCTGATATCTCAGTGGCATAATTTAAACTATAGTCAACATTATGAAGCTGGAGCTAAGGGGACTTCCAGCAGTGCAGAGGAGAGGATCAAGAAGGGGGAAAAAAAGCAGAAGGAAAAAGAGCAAAAGTTAAGGAAATTTTAAAAATAATATAATGGAGTATGGACTGCTTTATGTGTGTCATTGTGGGATTTTTTATTCAGTACATACATCCTGCCCATGAAAGCAAGGTGAGAAAGATCCCAAAACCCTACAAGGAATTCTGTCAAGAATCTCACTGTAGGAAAATCTTTACCTTCATTGCAGAATTTGTCTGCCACTTCAGGCCCTCTATTTTCTTGCCAATAATGCATCTGAGCACTTACTTTGCCTTTCTGTTGTGCTAAAAAGTCATTTTCTTTTCCTGTAGCAAGAACATAGGAACAGATTTCATTACAATAGAACAAATTTCTATTGTTACATTGGAAGCTATATTATAGCTTAGAGATAGTTTCATAAAATGTGTTTTCAACAGTGGATAATCGTTGATTTAAAATTTACTTCTTAAGAATGGTTGCTTGTGTTTCTGTGCAAATAAATATAAGTTCTTCCTTTCTGTCAGTGAAGTTATCTGGTTTTGACATTAAAAAAAAAATAAGAATATAATAAAATGTGACTTAAAAAGCTAAGTAATTTTTTGTCCTGTATGGGCTCTTCCTCATGGATACATTTCAAATTAAAGAACTTTAAAAGCCATTAGTTACTTTTAACACAATAATATTCAAATTTGATAGCTAGGATGACAAAGTATTTGAATATTCTTAAAAGGAGGTAATTGTATCATATCTGCAGCACCTCTCTGATATTTTACATAGTTTTTATGCCACCTGGTGGTCAAATTTCTAATAGATTCACCCTGGGCAGAACACCCCAGGCACAGACTGTCTTGGGGGGAAGGTGGGTATAGCCATGGTGCCATACGAAGGGTGGCTGACTGGGGCAGGCTCACACAGGGAACAGCTGACATGCACACCAGCTTTCTCCCAGCCAAAGAGAAGGACTGTGACAACTAAAATTCCCAAACAACAAAGTAAGTGGTGACTGGTCTGTCTCGCGCCTCCAGATACATTTGGGGTAAGCTCTTCTTACTGTGTTTTTTCACTGTGGCTTCACTTCATGTGACTCCCACAAATCGTCAATTAACCATAGATCAAATGTTCAGTTTCTTCCTGAATCAGGAGAAATATCAGGAGAAATAGCACGTGGTATCTTAGAGTTAAATACACGTTCCTGAAGAGATAAAGACAAGAATTCTCTTTCTTTTGTGAAGGTAAAGTGTCTGTTTGGGACAGATGAACATCAGCAATAAAATCAAGTTTACCTTCCTATCCATAAGAATATAATAATCTCTGCATTGGGTCAGACCAAAGATCCAGCTGATCCAATACCTGTTTCTGGTACAGGATAGCACCACGAGTTAAGCAGTCAAGTTTCATATACTTACATGCTGAGAGCATAAGCCACCTACCTGAACATCTCCAGGGACTATTCCAGATCCTTTGCTTTAAACAGATAATCAATTTTTATGGGTTAACTCCCAAACTAAGCTTTCATATGATTTTAGTGCTTCCCTTTCCAGAACCAAGGAGGCCTTTTAGCTCCCACAAGCCTACTTTTTATACAGATCAACATGAGAAATGCTCAAGGAATGAGCATTAAGTATAGACTGATTTTTTTCCTTGATATATCTCACAGCTCTAGAGAATTTCTGAGCAGGGGGATCTGAATCACTATGTTAAAATAAAAAAAATTTAAAAAATAAGACTATTAATTTCCTTTATATCAGTAGACTATTTCTAGGCTGGGATCTTTTCTTTTTTCTAAAATTCTTTGGAGTCCTAGAAACAGGACTTAAAAGATCATAAAATTATGATGCATTCAATTGCAGCCCATGCCCATTGAGCTCCTCGTCACTGGGGAGTAAAGGAGTATAGTTTGACCTTAGAACTCCCACAATATCATGAAGTTGGCAGGTTGTAAGAGAGAAGAAAATGCAAAAATATTTCATAACCCAGAAGATTTTCTGTTTTTGGAATGATAGTAATATTTTGTATTTACATACTGCAATTCAATCTTGTACAGCAATGTTAGTTTAACCTCCTGTCATTCCTGATAGTATTACCATAATTTCTCTTATGTCACAAATGAGGAAAGAAGCCCAAAGAGAGTAAATAATCTGCCTTTAACTATTTTGGTGAACATACGAGAGAATGAAAGTTAATACAATGCCTCAGTCCCAGTCCTGTGCCTTACACACAGGACAGTATTCCAGCCAACAGTAACACACAATTACCATTTTGCCAGGCTTTTTATCTGACACATACTATGTGTGAACTCTATTAAAACTTGTAAATCTTAGTAACTGAAACAGTGGTGTCAGCTACACAGGTCATTGTCTGGTGATGGCAAATGAATGCAGTACTTGTCTTATGATAGTTACATGCTACATTCTTTGTTATGTTGGTTCATATGTTGGCTTCAGCTAATAAATCACAAGCACCATCTTCATCTTGTCCTGCTTTTAAAGCTTGGTTAGGTCCTCAATATCAAGAGCTTTTCAATAAATAGTCTTATTTGGCATTAAGAAAAGTAGCAGCATTGGCCAATAATGACAGTAAGATAACTGCTTTCTGAGCAGTCTGGACAAATACATCTGTCACTGTGCTTGAAGAATACATCCAAGTTTATGCCACATGAGGAAGATTATACAGTTTAAAAATAGGATTCTCAGACTTAATAAAGAAGTTTATATCTCTTTTCCACTATCTTTTTGCTTAAGTCACTGATGGTAGACTTGTGTTTTTGGAGGCAGCTTTCTGATAGAGTTGTCTCAGTGTCACAGGCACATTCTTGACATAGTGGTGGATGGAAAACAACAGAGAGACAGTTCCTCTGAATCAGTTCCCTGAATTGAGAACATATACTTACTTAATTTCAATTCTGAAGTGTCACCACCAGAGCCATATTTGACCTGGCATTGTCTAAGTTTACAGACTGTTTAGATGTCAAATGTCATTTGCTCAATCATTAGCCTTGTTGCTGCAGTGGAACTTTGTCATGTACAGCAGTTAAAAATGGCTTATTTTTATAGATGTTCATAGAATTTCAGGTAGGTGTTGCTTCATAAACTCATAAACATCACAAAATCACATAATCATTTAGATTGGAAAAGACCTCCAAGATCATCGAGTCCAATCTTTGACCAATCACCACCGTGTAAACTAGACCATGGCCCTAAGTGCCACATCCAGCTGTTTCTTGAGTGCCTCCAGGGACAGTGACTCTACCACCCTGGGCAGTCATTGAATTTGCAGGAGATACTGGAGAGAACAGGAAATTCAATGTAAAAACTGTAAACCTCTGATGTGCATGCCAAGCCCCTGTGAGATTTCCTGATTGTTCTCTTGTGAGGGATTTGATTGTGTGTTTGACTGTGGCTGTCTCTTACAGAGCATTTTTTTCAGATTAAAACCACAGTGGTGAGTTGTGCCATTTGTGCCAGTTGGCACAGTAATAGACAGTGCTGTATTTATATGAGTTAGCAGATTCAGTTCTTACTTGAGCAGCATCTTGTAAGAGCTACATAAAAAAAAAAAAAAAAAAATGATGGAGATTTTTAGGTCAGTTACCTTCCTCTTCAACTTAAAAATAGGTATAATTTCTCCAACATTAATAAAAATATCAGGAAAAAAAGAGATAATTTCCAAGTTATAAAGTTAGAGTTCAAGGGAGCAAAATAGCTTGAGAGGGAGCTGATATCAAAAGATTCACTATTATGAAAGAGGAGACTGATGTAAGACCAGGCAATTGAAGATTGCAGTTATACCTTCCTCCTAGTTCCCAACCCTTTGTAGTTCAGTTGAAGATGCTGAGATCATAGTGATTCTGCTAATAAAAGCTGCTGCCATGAAATGGACCCAGACTTGATATAACTTCCCACTGTGGCCATGTTGTATCTTTTTATTTCAAAATGTGACCATCATAATCCAACTTGCTTCTTACAGTGAACATCCAGCTGGCTCCAGGGACACATTCTAACTCACAGAGATTCAAAATACTGGTTCTATCCTAGTCTGAAGAGGAGAATAACACAATAATCTTATTTTCAGCATACTTTCCCAAATTTCCCACTAAAAGTTAAAGATATTTTATTTATCTCCATTTAATGCAGAATTGATTTTGTGTGGGAAGATAGAGAATTAGGTATCCAGACAAATTATTGTCACTCTAAACATTGAAAGAAAGATTAATTGTCTAAAATTGCAGAGATTGTGCTACAGCTAATTCATTTGCCACTGCCATCCTTAAACTTTAACAAATGAATATGTTAAGATAAATCAGGCACTTCAACATGCCCCAGCTAAAGCAAACTGTTTGATGCTCCTCAAACATTTAATTAATGAGAACTTGGTTCCGCATTGCTTTACCATAACCAACTTAACTTTCTTTAAAAACATGACAAGGCCAACTATGGGCTAAAAATAATTCAAATCCCAGGAACTGTTCAAGAATTAGGACCTAGTATCTTACACATTCCCAGATTCGCTTGGAAACCTCTAACAATCCAAAATTCTATACCCTGAGGCCATCAACTTCCAACCAAATATCACCAAAAGAAAGCTGGAGAGAAGACATTTATCCTAGGCTTTTCTCTAGTTTCTTTCTAGTTGCCTAGAAAGAAAAGAACCTAGTGCCATCAAAGGTAATTCTGTGTGACCCCAATGTCATCTGCATCACTCTTATACATGCCAGTGCAGGCTCCAACCTTTTCCTAGACCACCTCTAACCTAACTCAGAGGTTATATAGTAACTCACACTGAAAACTATTCCAAAGTGAGCCTGAAAGTATAAAAACGTGAAAAGATGATAGGCTCTTACTCTGTTCAGACATCAGGTGAAGAAAATACATCCAATGAACACAAAAACTCTGAGAACATTGAATACCTTATAAGACAAGAGAAAAAAAAAACTAGTGGGTACTGTTTGGCAGCTGAAAGCTACTGGTGAAACTGATTCCATGCTTTTACCATAACTGAAGATCTTTTCTGACACCTCCCAAGGGCTTAAATAAAAATGCCACAAATCTACTTGCACCTGACATGTCACATGGAAAGGGAAAAAAATCAGAAATATGGCAAACCTATATCTGACATGGAATATTTGTGTGAAAATAAACATTCCAGTCCCCTTGGCTAAAAATTGTTCCATCCAGTTGACAATACTGGATTTTTCAAACTGTATTTTCGCAGTTTTAATGAGTAAAAACATATCCTCATGTATGTTCAGACTACATTAAAATTATACATCATCCAAGTGTGAGCCAAGTGAGCTGATGTTTGTAAAGATTAAGCATTACAGGTTACCTGACCATTACAGGTCAACTAGTCAGGTACACAACTGTTAAATCAGCTCAGACTCCTTCCACAGAACCACTGAGGTTGTGTGGCATCTCTGGAGATGGCCTGGTCCAACAGCCTAAGAGTGGGGTCAGCCAGGCCAGGCTGCCCAGGACTGCATCTGGATGGGTTTTGAATTTCAGGGACAGAAACTCCACAACCTATTGGGGCAACCTGTTCTATTGCCTAACTCCCCTCATGGGAAAAAGAATATTTTCTTAAAGAGTATTTCCTCTGTTTGAGCATCATGGAATCATAGAATATTCCAGACTGAATGCTTTATATGGCACAAGTGATATTATGTGCCAGGTACTTCTAGCTTTGCTAGAGACTGGTCCTGAGAAGGTACTTGACACCACTCTTCAATATGTTGTCAAATGTGGTAATTTTTCACATAAATTCTTTATATAGATGGGAAACCCTCGAAAAGTCACAGCACTCTGTAGCTTTGGCCAGCTTCCCAGTTATCTGTCCTGGCCAGCAATGTCTCATTTCATAGCCAGTAGCTCTCCACATGCCTTTCAGTCAGCTTAACCTCAACTGAAGACTTTGTCAGAGACCTCATCATCTTCTGGCAGCCCTAACACATGCTAGGGAGAAATTTCCAGTATTTTTAATATGAAATATGAACTCTGTAGCAGATAGCAATGATTTTTCTGCCTCCTATAAATTAATATGTCCAGTTTATACTCACCTCCTCAAAACTATACAAATCCAGGTCTTTAATTTAATTCAACTGATTTCTACTTTCTCATGTTTAAGGCCAAATCTGTAGGAGATTTAAGAGATGTGTTATACTCAGCTTCAAAAAGCTCATCACAAAAGTTTCAGAGTTTCTTCCCTATTCTTTTAAAATGAAAATAGAGTAACACAGGGCTATAGGAACTTCTCTGCTTGGGAGGTGTTGGGGTGGTTTCTTTTGTTGTAATTAAATGTGCTTGCATGCAATTGCAAAGGGCATGTCTTGCCCTGTTTCCTTCTATTCCCGTGTTTCTGTGGTTTTTCTTCATATTTTATCTCTTTTTCAAGTAAGTATACGTTTTCAATATAAGCATTTTCCTTTGACTGATGAAAACATTACAGTATTTTCAGTTAAAAAAGACATGAACAAGTTTTTATTTACCATTATTTACTGAACAAGAGGGATCAGAAGAAGGCTGAGAGGTACAGGATATGGGACTACATGTATCACTTTCTTAGAAAACTCAACTAAAAATGACATAATATATTGGCATTGCAGCTGTCTTCTCCCCTTTTTTCTATATCAAATTTTTTTTTAAATCAAGTTTCCTGTTATCCAAACTACTGCTGACACTAAAATACATGCTATCTACATTTTCTTGCAGCCAGAACTGGGACTGAATGAATCATTCTTATGACTCATCATAACTCTTTTTTTGCATACCAATGTTACAATGTACTGAACAATTTAACATAAAAAGTGGAGTTGTCCCCCGTTCCGATAGAATCTTTTTACTAAAGATTCAAATTACCCTCTTTCAAATTATTTTAACTTATGTTCTTCCTAGGATTTTGCTTTGTTGGCAGCAGAAACAACAGCAATTAAAGTTTAAAAGCTCATCTTTTAATCTTTGTAGATAGCCCTGATGAAAAAGACACAGTCCCCATACATCGAGTGATATTCTAGTTTAAAATGTCAAGAGTTATCAATAATTAATTTTTTTTACACTATTCTAAGGCTTAAATGAATGCCTGGATTAAGCACGCTTTTATATTCCTGCACCAAAGAATCTTTTCTCAGCACAGTTATCCAAGCAGTACAAACTACAAGAAGCACTATAAAGCCTCCAGTTCAATTCACAGAAGTCATACACCAGCTATCATTTCTTGATGAAAGACTATATAGTACCCCTGGGACACTAACTAATTGTGGGATTTGTATTCCACTACCCTGCAGATACTCAGGAAAGCAAAATGGGAAATAAATCACTTTCAACCACCTGGATAACTTAGAAGATCTACTCAGATCAGGAATTCAAGTCCCAGATCTGATATTTTCCCCATAGTTTCCTGTGGAACATTATCACTCCCAGCTACTTACTCAGAAGGATATTTAATAGGAATTTCCCTCTGGAGGTACTGCTCATGACAGCATGTGAGATAGGAGACATTTGAATGGTGGTAAAGAGGATTAATTTGTGTTGAGTGTACAGTATGAGAAAACAGAAGTGCTTGGAGGAAACCAGAGGAAATCACAAAATGGTAGGAGGTGGTAGAATGAGTGAGCTGTTTTCCTCAGTGCACAGATTACTAGGGCCACTCAGAGGAAAAGGGTTTGCTTAGGTAAGCAAACACTCAGAGGTATTCAATGACTGTATTTTCTTACTACAAAGAGGCCAGAACTGTCCAAGAGTAGTGGGTGGTAACAGACTATGAAGCATGTGCTGGGAATGAAGTGAATGCAGCATTTGCAGTGAGTCCTTCTGCAGGCAAGTTAGAGCAATCTAAAACACATTCTGAACAGTGTACATGCAGGTATGGAGGCTGCTTTTATGACCTTAAACCCTGAAAATGGCAATGCATTTTTTGTGTGTCATGGTGTAGAGCCACCCTGCTAGCAGCTGAAAGACTTTTGAGAAATAAGTTGTTTGGTGTATGGTATCCCATGAGCACAGTCTTCCGGTGAGATGTCTGATGAAGGCAAAAAGCTTATTAAGTAAGCTCATTTAAACTGAACTAAAGAAATGCACTTCTAAATAAAGTTCATATAAATAAATCTAAATAAACACAGCTGTGATATTTCAGAGAGTAGTGTTCTTTCTATGACTTCTGAATGTATGAGACGAGCATATCGGTGTCAGAGTTTAACCTTTTCATGCTAGATGGCAACAGTTTAACCAAAGGCTTCGCAAAACTTCTTTTTGCCAGTTTTGCCATGCCCTAAGTGCCCTACCTGTTGGTACATCTGCTACATTTCTGTTATGGGACATGGGCAATGTCTGCTTTTGACTGTTTTTTCTAGGATCATGTGCACAATACAATGCTCTGCAGCTCTCACTCACTGTTTGTACTGTGTGATGAAACTCTGAACTATGTGAAGCAGCTAACCATTAGTGTCATGCCAGCCAGAAATGCTACTCTGATATAATTCATTTTAGTCTTGGACTAAAATGCTCAAAGTGATAATATCCTTGCTGGTTTTAAATGTCACCCAAATGCCCATAGCATCTTGAACATGAATTTAGATATCATTTTCATTCATTATAAAGGAGGCTTTTTCATAATCATTTGGATTTTGGAACTTGACTCAGATAATATAACTGTAGATTATATTTGCTGATTTAATAAAAAAATAAGGCAGATTGTGGGTCTGAAATTGCCAAAGGTTTTTTTTTCAGTCTTAGTATGTAATGTCCAGAAAGCTAGTTCAAACTTCATGGATATTGTTGATGTTGAGCCGAAGATTCATTACACAGCTTAATACTTCTGTTTTATCCAGATTAAAAAAAAAAAAAAATCTTAATCTTCTTGGAAACCCAGGATCTTTGTAGCTGGAGAGAAGGTATCTCCCAGGATCAGTGTAATGGTGGATAATATCAGTCCAGCTATCTCCCGCTTGGGGGACAGAATACTTAATTTTGAATTAAGCCTTTTTTGCTTTCTCTCTAAGATATTAAATAATATCAAATTAAATTATAAAACTGTCACAGTGCAGAGAATGCATTATGAATTTCCAAAGACCAAATAGCTGAGTGATTCCCTTTAATTCCCACTACGCTCAGAAAAGTTCATGGTTGCTTGACACTACAGCTCACTTGCAAGGATCAGGTCAAATGGGTCATCCAAGTAAGCATGTTAAGAGAAGAAAGTACCTTGATAATTTATTTGAAACTTGCCAGTACCATTTCTATGTATTTCTGTCTACTATTTCAATACATGGGCAGAAATAGCCATAACAATAACACATCACCATCTCTCCTAGCTTATAGCCAAACAATCTGAAAATATGGAGTTGGTCTCACTAACAGGGATCACCTTCCAATTAAAGAAATGAAAACATGCAGACTTCAGAGCAATTAGAGATCATGTCATTTTAAACCCCTCAGTGCTTTCTAGAGTCCATTTTTCCTCTGGCACCCATTTTGCTTTTGTAGTTTCTCAGGCTTGGTAATGCGCTCAGAGTCTTCTTACACAAATATTTAGGATCATTAAAAAGTTTCTGTGATGGAATTACAGAGACCAGAAACTGTTTCTTTTGTGAATGATATATGGACACAGAAAGTCCCCAGAGGGAAAACACCAGGTGATTCATAAGTTGGAGAAAGCCTGAAGGCAAAGGATCTCTCCCCCATGATTTCATGGACCGTGTATCCCTGAGGGTAATGTCAGAAATTACTACTGTGATTTTCAAGTGCACCTATCTTGTCTGCAGCTCCTGTGTACTGAAGGAGCAGCGTGGCAGACCAGAGTGGATTAAGATTATCAGAATTTGACACTGACCCAATGCATTAGGGATGGGAATGTTGGTAGAAGACCCTCTAATTCTGCAAAACCCTCTAGCTGCCAAGAATACAATTACCCTGATGTTAGATATTGCCAGCCCTTTATCTGTTTTCCATGGAGAGGATCATGTTTGTGCTATACATTTGAATTTCAGCTTTCCCCAGCTAGGAGGTATTCAGTTATAAATGTCATATTTCTGTCAAATAGAAATAAGAAGAAAAATTAAATTAGATGAGAGAAGGATATATGATGTCTGAAGGATAAATGCTAGAGGCAACTGAGTGAGATTGTTTCCTTGATTTATTAAATAAATCAGCTGGTATTCCTAACCTAAGCACTATTTTTCTATACTTGCTCTGTCTCATATTGATGGGTTCACTGATTTTTCTGAAATACCTCCCATAAACCTCCCTAAAGGTTTAGAAAGACCACGGGGAAATAAATCAATGACAACATGCCAAAGTCCATCACAATGGCTGCTGTTCTAATTCATCTGATACAGGTCAGCTCAGATCATGGAGTTGGAAAGCTGACATTGATTTAATTAATTGCAGTACACTGTATTGTTTTAAAAGGAGATATTCTTTCCATGTTTTACATATACATTTTATGACATACCCAAAGCAAAAAGCCACATTTGGAACACTGGAAAACAACAGAGCAAAACTGAGTCACTGAAAAAAAAAAAAAAGCTGGTTCCAGTGTAGTCTGATTTAAGAGAGGTAGAGATGATCTCTACCTCTCTTAAATCAGACTACACTGGATCTATTCTTTAGCTCTCAATGAGAGCTAAAGAATCAGAAAATAACAGTGAAGTGATCAATTTTTGTTTCAAACTTAAAACATGTAGAGCAGAAGAGAATATAAAAACTCTGAATCTAAAACTACAAAAGTTAGGAGTAGAAAAAAATTCCTTCTTTAATCAAAATCTAGGAAGAGAAATAGTAACATTAATTGTGATGCTCAGCTGAACTCGAAACACCTGTTCTTCATTTATTTAAACTGTTGAATTGATGCTCAGGTCTGAGTCCAGATTGTCTGCTATGACCCTGGCACTGGCATTCCTTAGCACTGGAAGAAGTCAGTGAGAAAAGTAGTAAACATAAAAGTGCAACCAAGCTGTGAAAGCCAAGAGCTGATCTCAGCCAGGGAAGCCCTGTGACCCTCTGACCAGATGATGTTCTTCAGTATGGGTCCACTGTTTCCGTGCTGTGAGTAGGTACTAATATGGGATCACAGAATCATAGAACTGCTAAGGTTAGAGAAGACCTTTAAGATCATTGACTCCCATTGTAAATCTGACACTGCTAAGTCCACTACTAAGCCATGTCCCTAAGTACCACCTTCTACACACAACTGTAGACAGAAACACAACTTCCAGAGAAATCCCTCTCTGGGCAGCCTATTCCAAATCTTGACAACCCTGTCAGTGAAGAAATTTTTCCTAATGCCCAATCTAAATCTCCCCTGATGCAATGGGAGCCATTTCCTTTTGTCCTATTGCTTGCTACCTGAGAGACCAACCCCCACCTGGTCCAGCCTCCTTTCCAGCTGTAGAGAGCAATAAGGTCTCCAGGCTAAACTCAGTTGCTTACCATTAGATTTGTGCCCCAGACCCTTCATCAGCTAATGAAATAAAGTAGTAGTGAGGGGCCCAAAACTGAAGACATCATTCAAGGTGCTTACCAGTGCTGAATACAGGCAGATGATTCCTTCCCTAGCCTGGTAGCTGTCCAGGCACTCTTCCCAAGCCAGTAGCATTGCATATCGGGGTTACTGAGAAAAATGTATTTCTAGAGCATCACCTGGGACAGTGCAGGGCTCATGAGCTGCCTACTGCTGCTGGGAAAGCTGCAGGAGATACATGTGGCTTTTTCCTCCTTCTCCTCTATTTCCTTTCTGCCCACCTGCAGGAGTAAGAGAAGAGGGAGCAGAAATGACACCAGAACTTGCACATGTTCACCGTTTATTTGGCTTTGCACTCATGCTGGAGGGCACAACCAATCCATAGCTACTCTGGAGGTATGTGTTCAACTGGTGTCTGAGGTGAGGCATCCTTCACATTACCACAACCCTGCCTTTACTCCTTGAGG
The DNA here is from genome assembly GCA_013400275.1 of Rhadina sibilatrix. Taxonomy (NCBI): domain Eukaryota; kingdom Metazoa; phylum Chordata; class Aves; order Passeriformes; family Phylloscopidae; genus Rhadina; species Rhadina sibilatrix. Next base: position 144,823 of record VWYO01007737.1, read on the forward strand.
TCACAATCAGCTGCTACTCACTCTGGATGCACAGCTGGTGTGGCAACCTCTTGTCCACGTGAGGAAGCATTTGGAGGTGGTCTAACAATAGTGCAGCAGCATGATTGCACTGCTTGTTCTGATGTGCAGCACCAAGGCAGGCTGACTGCCACCCGCGGCACACGCACAGCGCGACCCAAGCCCACAGAGCACAAACAAACTGTTTAACAGGTACCTGAGGAGCAGAAATAAAGCTGGGCTTTAATCTACATGGATTAAAAAAACTAGTGTTTCTGCAACAGAATCCACATGCTGGTCAAAGTTAAATGAATTATTCAAACCAACCATTATAGCTGATTCAAGCCAATTTTATGTTGAAAACTGGATTCTTCCCCAGATATCCCCTGGTTCTAGTTCTATATACTTTAGTACTGAGAGAATCTGAGTAATTTGCTGTGGCATTCCCTTTCTGTTTGAGAATGTATGTGAGCTAGCCTCAGGCTCAGATTTTGTCAACACCTGTGAAACAGTATTTCCTTTTTCTGTTCCCTCTTCCTTAACTGGAATTGTTATTCCCAATGTCACTGGACCTTCTTCACTCACAATTAGGGTCAATGAAGACACATGAAGAGACTTAGAGTATTTAGTCTTTTCTATGAAGACAGTTCTGAAACCAAATAATTTAAAACCAAAAAGAAAATTTTGGCCTGACCTTTCTCCCTTCTATTTTCCTGAATAATTTTGCTCTTATTAGAATGTTTAGGGCTTGATTCCCTTTTGTAAAGATTTTCAATTTCAAAATATAAGTGTCCAAAATAGCATGTACTGCAGAAGAAAAAATAAATTCAGACCACATCTAACAACACCACCCTTTCAAAAACCAAGGAAATAACCACACACACGTATATGCAGATATAAAGTGTAAGTCTGTATCTATCAGAAATATATCAGGGCACGCTGGATTTTTTACATCAGCACTAACACAGTTCAGCATTGATGAGATGAGAAACAAAGTAAACATGAAAAATGCATAAAATTATGAACTTTCTTTTGATCTCAATGATATAACTTCAGGCCCAGGCTTTTCAAATTGATAGAGATTTATTCCAGATTTATACCATTTTAATGGATCTGTAAGGACTGATGATTACTGCAACTAATTACTCAGACTGGAATAATCAGGATGCCCTAAATTCAGCAGCATGAAGCAGTCTAGTCTTGACTTGGCTAGAGATTGGGCTCCAGAGTGGAAGTAACATAAACAAACATCCATATTTAAATTATTTTGGTATGTAATTTTCTTCTTGGTCTCTTTGAAGAGAAGCCATTTTAAGCAAATGAGGAGGAATAAATGCCTAAATGAATTTTTTGGGATGCAGAGCAGATACATGCAGCAAAATGGAGTTTTGTCCAAATAGTTTCTTTGTTGTCAGGTTGGAAATGCTTTTATTAATGTGATCAAAAGCCTCAAGTTGTTTTAAGCCAGTACACAACAACTGATAACTTCTAAAGTTTAAAGACTGCCAGAACAACAGACAGATTTCACAACATTTAAATTTCAAAAGCTATAAAAATAACATATTTAAGAAATATGTTTAAGACTACCTATCTATGAGATAAAAAATAAATAAACTCTATGAGATAAAAAATAAATAAACATGTATAGCCCATGCTACCTACATGTACAGCATTTGACAAAATATTTTTATCAGATGGTAATATGTTAGAAGGAGCTGCTAAAACAAAACAGGTGAGACTTATTTCTTTGTTCTAGACGTGCAAAACTTCTGACATTTTGGTAGCATTGCAAGTCAAACTGTAACTCCCTGGTGCTCTTCTACATGCAAAACAAAATAGACAACATCTGCCACTACATGGAATACTTAGAAGAAGAAAAATTACCATGGTGCATTAACTGCTCTGTTTCCTGTCTCTGGGTAGAGGATTGTGATTGAGACTTCTCTTTTGGGTCAATATCCCACTGATAGGCCTCAGAAACAGCAGTGCCAAGATCCAGATTTTAAGGAGCAGGGAAGCCATTAGAGGTTTTTTGGGGAGACACAGAGAGTCTTTAGAGCCACATATGTACTTTTGAGATTAATATGGTCTTGGTTACTAACTGTGATGAGAGATCAGGCTGCTAGAAAAGGTGGGAAGCAGCCCTGACACTCCAAAATGGCAAGGATTTGGCTGTGTATTATTTCTGATGCAGTGGGAAAGCAGGATAAAAAACAGAACAAAACAAAACAAACAAAACAAACAGAAAAAACCAACCAACCAAGCAAACAAACAAAAAACACAAGCCAAACTGAAAAGTTCTATTTCTCCAAAAACATGATTTTAGGGCACCCAGATTATTTATGTCCTTATTCTATACAATCTGGATTTTTTTTTCTCCCATAGTTCAAGTAAGCAACCCACCTGCAAGAACCCTTCTGTGGTGTTTTTTCTAATTTATTTGGAACAAGAAACATCCCAAACAAAACCCAGTATTTTAGCTTAATTATTTTTCAAAAATACTTAATGACTTAATGAATTATTTTTTCAATTAAAATAAAGGGTATGTTTTAATCTTTTTATGCTATATTTAATCTTCTAGTGACATATTACTTTCTTTACCACAGAGAATTTAATATCCAAAGCCCAAGCGAAGGTTTGCAAAATCTATGTATATAAGAGAAAACACAAAACACAAATGCATGGTATAAGACTCTTAATCAGATGTTTTTTCCTCCTACATTACCTCTACAAAATAATTTTTCCCATTGCTCAGTCCTCCTTAAATCCAAAATCTTGTGTGAAGAATTTCAGAAAGCACAGAGAACTGTTACACAACAAGCCAAGTATTAGGAAGGTGTTAGGTCTGAAACATTTTCCAAGTAATTCACTTCTTTATAAGAAAATAGCCAATTGTTTTTGAGAATGAAATGGCTTTTCATAATTGCATTCCCTTTCTAAAACTAAAAAATGGTCCTAGTTAGATATTAATTTTCTCTTATTCAAATACAGGGCAGCAAACAGGATCACCGAACATTGATGAGGAATTCTTGATAGTTAATACAGCCAAAGCCATTTGAATCAGTTGCCAATTTAAATTTGTATTGCTATTTATGATTAATATGAGCAATCACAGCCATTGAAAAACTTTTGCTAACTTGGAGTAAGGAGACAAAACAACATTGTTATTACCTCTGGTCTCTTCTTTCCTTGGTAAAGGTGAACAATGGTACAAGAGATATGGACATCCCCAATTGCAGTGAGTGCAGAGCGGGTCATGAAGATGCTTAGAGGGATGAAGCACCTCTCCTATGATGAGAGGCTGAGAGAATTTGGGTTGTTTAGCCTGGAGAAGAGAAGGCTCAGGGCAGACCTTAGAGCACCTTCCCATACCTGTAATGAACCTACAGGAGAGCAGGACAGGGGCTATTTTAAAGGACCTGCAGTGGTAGGACAAGAAGGAATGACTTCAAATTGAAAGAGAGAAAGTTTAGATTTATTTACTAAAAATAAATTCTTTACTATGAAATGGTGAGACACTGAAACGTTGCCTGGAAAAGCTGTGAATGCCCCATCCGTAAAAGTGCTCAAGGCTACGTTGGGCAGGGCTTTGAGAAACCTGGTCAAGTGGACATTTCCCTGTCCATGGCAAGAGGAACTAGGTGATCTTAAAGGTCCTTTCCAATCCAAACCATTCTCTGATTTGATGATAAGTGATGCTCTTCTGACTGCACAGAGGGGAGGCAGCAGCAGAGTGTGAGCAGCAGAATAGCAGCAGGAGAACTGCCCTCACCCAGGGGCAGGGACAGGCACTGCCCCACTGGGGGGATTCACACTCAGGATGCTCAGAGAGATGGTCAGTCACAAGGCCAGCAAAGAACAAATGAGCCCTGCGCCATTTCAACCTTGTGTGAAGGTAGTTGCTAGTGAAGGAGCACTTGCACCCTCCCCGTAACATCAGCCACCAAAGGCACATCACACAGCTCATCTCTTCCACCCCAGATTGCTCTTACCCTGGAAAAGTTCTCTGACAAATCACTACCTTTGCTGCACAGCACAACTTACTGAAAGGGCGAAGAAATATACCTTTTAATACAAAATCCGAGACTGCCTTCAGTATTTCTGAATCCTGCAACATTGTGGGAAAGTTTAAAGAACATCTCTGATCACCATGATGTTGAATTTCTAAGAAACCTATAAGAGAATTAAGGGAAATAAAGATGAATAATAGTATTTAAAGAAAAAGAATAAGAGGAAAATATTTGGAAAGATTTTTTAGAACTTTTGGATAGAGGTTATCTGAGAAGAGCATGATAAAGGAAGCAGCCAAATTTGTAACTAGGGACAGAGGTTAAAAGTTTCCTTTTAAAATACTTTAAAATTTTAGCTACAACTATAAGAGATTTAAGAGAGTGATTTAAGAGATTTGGAGTGAAATCACTGAGCTCAAGCTGACTTCATTAGAGCTACTCATGTGAGGAAAGTGAGCAGGATTTGGCCATAAAACAGAAAGGCCTTTGGCCTTGTTTTTATTGCCAAGTATTTTCTAATTGATACTGCATGTAAACTCTGCCCTCTGCTAGTATACTAAATAATCAAAGCTATCCAAACCCATGGCTCATTATCTGCCTAAAATGATTTTGTTGTGATTTTGTTTGTATCACTGCCACAGGAATGATGAGGGAGCCAGGAAGGGGCTGTGTCATTGGATGGCTCTCTCCTCATGCTGCACTGAGTTTGTGTTATTCTGTGCTCACTAATGGAGAGGTCATAGCCCTCTTAGCTGTAGTCCCCTGGTAAATCCCCACCCAGCTGTAATTCCCTGTACCTTGAAGAAGATGGGATTCCTCTGCTTTTTCTGAACATGCATTCTGTCCATGAAATTACCAGCCAACAATAAAGAGACTGATTTCCAAATCCTTACAAATTCCATGTGACCTTTGGATATCTATCTAATTAGGGAGAATGTACTCTAGGGGTTGGAAAGCCACAGTGCCCTTAAGAGAAATGGGGAATACTTTGGGCATCTCAAATAATTTTGGTAAACTGTAGTATAAACTCTAAAACAGTACTATGAGTTACTGTGACTCATATTTTTATTAATTCTGCTATTTTGCAGCATTAAAATCTTACTAAAGAAACATGTTCGACTTCACTGAATAATGCAAGAGTATTTTCAGTATACAAACTCATGACTAAGGCTGGTCTCTGAAGTCAAATCTTGTTTCCCAACAGTTGCTTATTCTCTGGTGGTATCCCTACACGTTATGACACCTGATGTAGGTAAAAGCTACTTTAATATTACAGTCACATCTCAGAATCTGAACAAACCAGCTCTCATGTGCACAGTTCTTGGTGGTGGTGCTTGATGCTGAGTCTAGAAACTCACTGTGTCAGGGACTGGTGATAGATAATGACTTGTGAAAACAGGTCTTTTTTTTAAGAATTTCCTTACTTATCTTCTGGTATTATTGAATAATTTTGTAATATTTGCATTTGTTTCACAGGTGGATTCAAACTTTAAGGAACTGCAATATCAGAAAGAATTTTTCTTCAATCTAACAATCTCCTATTAGAAGGAGACTTCCAAAACATCTTTGAATTAATTTTTTTGGAAATGGAAAGATCTTAAAATATCTGAAGTCATGCAATATCAGTGAAAAACACCCAGATACTGACAATGTCCATGCATTTCTCCTATAAGCCATCCTTGGAGCCAAAAATATGTACCTTATTCCTTATCTAATTGTGGCTTCCATCCATTACAGTTCCATTAATTGTTCATGCTACATTCAAATGGTTATTACTCCCAGTTTGTGTTGCTCTTTGGTGAGTGAAACAGAGAGAGTGCTTTGCGTGCTGCACAGAAACATCATCTCGTTTGCTTTCTAATCATTCTTCCATGAACACTCTACAGTGACGAACAGTTGGTGTGGACCACACACTCCAAAACAAGATGGAGGGGGTGAGATTGCTCTCACTTAAAATACAACCCAGACTGCTCCCTGCAAGGTAGTCACACTAAGCTCTTGTTATAGCCAGTGAGGGCTCCTTTTCATGTGTGATTCACAGTGTGCTTTGTACATTTGAGATGAGGTGAATCATACCCTAAAAATGCCTATTTGAAGATAATGACATCATTTGGATAAATTCTTCTATTCCAGAAGTGGCAACAGCAGTAAAATTACATATGGAATTTTTTTTCCTCCTACAAAATTGCCTCAAATTTACCTACTCAGCAGTCATATTTGCCTATTTGTCCAGTGTTTCCAGAGTGTGATCCATCCTTCTGATAATCCTCATGGCCCTCTTCTGGACTTATTCCAACAGGTTCGTGTGCTTCTTATCTTGGAGGTCCCAGAGCTGGAGCCAGTACTCAAGGGGATCTCATGAGAGCAGAGTAATGGGAGAGAATCTCCTCCCTCAACCTACTGCCCACATTGCTTTGGATGCAGCCCAGGATACATCCTGAAATTGCCTTTTGGGACTGCAAGGGCACATTTCCAGGTTGTGTCCAGCCTCTCATCCACCAACACCACCCAATATCTACCAACACCCCCATGTCCTCACCAGATATGCTCTCAATCCCTTCTCCGCACATCCTGTATTGTTGTGATTGCCCCAACCCAGGTGCAGCCTCTTGAACTCAGCCTTGTTGAACTGCATGAGGTTTGCAAGGTCACCTCTCAAGCCTGTCCAGGTGCCTCTGGATGGCAACCCTCCCCTCCAGTCTAGTGACCACACCACACAAAGCTTGATGTTTTCATACAATGTCAGTCTCTCTGTACTCTTCCCAGGTTACCCATTCTAGATTCCACCCTCTGTAGGTTTAACACAGACATATACAGAAGTTGATATTCTTTCACCTGTTCAAACACAGAATGCATACACATGCAGGAGCGATTCCATATGTGAATGTGTGTGTTGAATTTAAAGTCTCGGGAGAACTTTAGTCTCAGACTTCAAAGCCTGTAGATTCCATTATCCAAAGGAGAAATTTCTAACATGTTCATAGGTCTTCTGATTTGTTAGCCAGGTAATCAAGAGCATGGAGTCATGACACAGCCACGGGTTAAAATAAGAAATGTCCTGAAGATAAATGTCTCTTCCAGTCTCTAGTATTAGTTTCAGTATGCTTTCATTAGACCAAAAGGATTTTTTAAATTTAAATTAATTGCTAAAACATTAACCTTTGTTCCATTATCTAAACCAAGAAATGGTTTAGAATAATCTTGTTAGTATTTTTTTTTTCCTTAGAAATACCAACTTAACCAAATTGACACAGTTTACCAGAAAGGAAAACTGGCAAATTTCCATTACCATTATTTGCATTGTTTTTTGAAATTCTGAAATGTTCTGTTGCAGCATTTTCTCAAAGCAAAAGATTGCATTTTTTCATGATTAACATAATCTTATTTTTAGAAGCTAAGTAAAACATTTCATAAACCTTCTAATAAGGTTTTTTTTTCTTTCAAAATTAGCAGAAGGAAACAATCTAATTTGATATTATTTTAATGTTCATCTATGTAGGTGCATTTTACATACAATAAACATAAAAATGCGAAAGTATATGTTTCTGTTAAGTCATATGAGAAGTATTGAATAGCAAATCCTTAGGAGAGAGTATAAAATCACACAAACAGTTTTGCTTCTTTAGACTATATTTTGAAATGCAGGATTTTGTTCCTCAACTACCAAACTTTTAATAAGCGTGGATAATTTTCTTCCAGGATGCATAATTTTTTTAACATATGCAAATTCAGCATCTTAAAATGAAACATTTAAAGTGTAGCTATGCATTTTATGCTACTTGCAAATTATATTTCATGCTCCCAACATTTTTTCATTTGAATCAATGAATAATTGCCTATCTACCTTCTCAGCAGCTATCATAGACAGCCATAGATATGTTTCCCAAGCTGAAAAGCCCTTGAAAACTCTATTTATTGTTTCTTATACAAAATCTGTTCTTTATCTTTTAATTTCAGTTCTTAAACTCTTTTGACAGTCCAATTTTTCATCCTGGTTTAGTCTGGGAAAAATGTTGAAATATTAAAAAAATTCTTTGGGGATGGAAAAACCATTTTCTGTCCAGCTCTAACTTTCAGTTCCATTTTAATATCAAGAACAAAGCATCTAAACCCTACAAACAAGTATAATACATCTGGAATCAGGTACTTCAACACTGAGAGATTCTTAGACAATGAAATAAATTCAATCTCTTTGACTTCCTCAGGTGATTTGTTGCCATACAACTTTCTTTTATTTTATTTTCATTAAATGTATTTACCATTAATAATTATTACCATCTGTTCAAGTAGGGATCTTGATTTGTAGTGCTATAAATTAGAATTAGCTTTGCAGAAATCAGTCTGATTTTTGCTTTAGATTATAAACTTAGTCATATTCTACTCTTTTTATTCATGCCTGCTGCAGCTTTATAAACAGTAAAGTCTATAGAAAGAAATTGGGATAACCTAAGAAATCAAGTCACTTTAAGGAGTCAGAAAATTTCCAAAGGACAATAACATTTATAGACACCCAAATTAAAATGTACAGCATTAGGAAATATTTAGCACATCTACATTTCAGTTTGTGTGTATGTATTAAAACCCAAACAAATAAAACAATGATAATTTAAGAAAATCAAACAGTCTCATGCACTGATTCTGCAAACTTACAATTTTGGCCATACCAAATCTGCTAATGTTAGTAACCAAGATGATTCCAGTTGTGTTATGTACCGTGTGCATAAAAATTAGAAGTTTTTATATTTCTTTCCTTAGGGCTGAAGCAAAATAAGCTACATATAAGACAAAGCCAATTGGCTGAAAGGGAACACCTATAGGAAAATTAACTGCAAAAAGTGAATGCATATGCTTTCTCCTGGTACCTCCAAATCAAGGATATGTGCCTGTCCAGAAGCCATGTTTCACCAAGAGCAGGTAATAAGACATGGATTTAACAGTAACTATGCCATAGTGATCATTGCTATGAAAGACATTGACCCCTATTGCATTACCTTATTTGCAATTTTGAGGATTTATCCACAAGATTAGGCATCACAGGTGTCTACCTAGAATATGATGGATTTAAATGCACCTCAAATATGGATACACAGACTGAATGACAAAAGCAACAAAATGACATTTGAAATACAGAAGAAAATTGGGGAAGAAACAAAATATTTTTGCATAGGAGTAGCATTGGATAGACTAAATAAAGGATTATTGAACAACTATTTCTTAGTTGAGCTCAATTAATGAATCCACAGCTTATTTAAAAATATCTATTTTTTGCGGCTAATTTAGGACTATAATGTAGTTGCTTTCTAATGTATAAGAACTAAACATTCTAGTAATAAAGTACTTCATCAGATACTTTAGTGATGGATGCAACTTTGCATCCTTGCTATATTTTGTATCACAAAAAGTATTCAAGACAAAGATCACCTCTATAGTTGTGGTTAAGACTGGCCAGCACATCAGAAAACAAATTCTATAATATTAAGGATGTAATTAATAAGTAGTCTTATTAATCATGTCAAAAAAATTTACTATTACTCTATACCAAAAAAGCAGCATGTATTGCAGAAAAAAATAATTAGGCAGCATAATGCAGATATTGTGACAGCAATTTTACTGAATCATCTGCCAAAGAAATAAATTGACCTTTTTACTGTGAAACTCCAGAGAGAACAGAAGAACTAATTTACCAAAATTACAGGGAGAAAGTGTGCTGACTTGCTGGAAGGAGCTGTGTATCTGTCTCTTAAGTCATAATGTACAATATAAGTTCAAAGATTTGACAAAATATGCAATATCACAATAAAATACACTAATATGAATATCAAAAAGAAATACTAGAAATCTGAAGAAGTAAAGCTAGTACTAGAAATATACTTTTGATTTAACTTTTTTTTTAAATCAGAATTCAGTGGTAATCTATAAATTCTAAATGTATTTACTTTGCTATTACAGGCATTAGTATATCCATCAATTCTTTTTTACATTAGCATACACACCCATATTCCTTTCAAAACCTTAATATTCTGCATTCTAACATATGATCTTGAAAAAAATAATTAATATAAAGTTTATATTGTTAATATGAAATTTATATTGTTCATATAACAGTAATATGCTTAATAGCATCCCAAAGTAATTAAAAGGCCGTTGGAGGGAGTGTAAAGGAAAAAACTCACATCCCTGTTGTGGGTCAGAAAAAACTCAGATGAAAATCTTGCCTGTTTTCAATCAGGAAAACAGGAAAAAACCTTCCACAAGTCAGATGCAGAAACCTTTTCCTCAGCCTGAAAAACTCCTTTTCGACTTTCATATTCTGTTGTTCACATGATGGCTCCACCAGATGTTTTCTCATGGAGCAGCAGACCACAAGCAAACTGTGAAATTCTAAAAGATGTTGTAAAACAGAATTGCCACCCTCTGGTTGGTTTTTCTGCCTGCAGGACATCCACAACAGGATGGGGCAAAAAAACGGAGAAGAAACCATTATTAAACCATTTTGTGCTAGTTTGCATTTAGGAAAGCAAAATTTTTATTAAGTGCACAAGGTGAGCATTACTTTGTGCTAAGTTTCAGCAGAGATACTGTATTGATTCAGTTGATTACACAGCATACCAGCAGCATGTCCCTGAAATATATTTATATTTGAGAATGTCCTTTTGCGTAAAAATATCTGCTCTTGTAAGACAGTTGTCTTTTCTGGGCCACTGTTACATGTATCTATTCAATATGGAACGACAATAGGAATAGTTCAATTACTGCTGAGCAACCTAAAGCAAAGATATGTCCAAGATTAAAGGCTCAGGTTCTGGAAGCAGTAAAGGCAGGTTAATGTGTCACTGCCTCTTCTCACAGCATCTCAGTGGGACAGCAACACGACCACACCTTTTCTCTTTCCAGAACTATCATGTTCAGCAGACCCTACAAACACTGACATGCAGGCTGGGGTCAAGCCTTGATAGCACTGAATTTCATTTTACAGATACATCTTTTCCCAGTTTTTGTACAACAATAATAAAAAAAAAAGGTGGCTGAGGGTGACATGATTTGGTGTGATCAAGTAATTAAATGTTTAAAGGGCTTATGGCACATTTTTAATACTGAAAGTGATTGAAGGGGTGAGGTGAGGACACTGGTGGAGTGGAAGATGAGAGGCAGATTCCTTAATTCCGTTTCACATCCAAGTCCTCTCCAGGCAGCAACAATGGTTTATAAAAGCTTTTGCATAGACTGTGCAGCTGTCTGAACTGGTTCTTCTCTTCACTAGCTGTTTTCTATCTCCTCTCATAAAGCTCCTTTTGGGTCAGTTTCTACTTTCAATAAATATTAGAACTTCATAGAATTTCATCAAGATAATGTGTTGCATTCCTCTTTTGCAAAGTAACCTGACTTAGAAGGCCTACAAGAGTTTTTTCTCTAAATATTCTTTTACTCTGATGAGAACAAAAAAAAAGGAGAGATCACAGAATATTCTGAGTTGGATCATCACAAGGATCATCAACTCCAAATCTTAAGTTAATGGCTCATATAGAGATCAAACACACAATCTTGAAGACATTGGCACCATGTTCTTAACCAACTGGTCCAATCTCAGGGTAAGATGATTTAATAAGTAGAAGGAAAGAAAATATGAAAACTTGAGTTATTTTAGAATATAGAGAATGTGGAAGAGTATGAAAGACAAGGATATTTGCTGCCTTGTACGTCTATTTACTTAATTATATTCTGGCAATCACAGCCAAGGAATGAATAAATCCACATTGTTAATAAAATGTGTGATATTTTAAGTCATAAACCTAGACTGAGGAACGAAGAGAGAACTTGCATGTCAGACTTTGAATTGCTACCAGAAGCTAACATTTATGAAAGCTCATACCTTTCTCAGAGTGGGATTCACTGCTGCCATCCCACACTGTACTGCTGAAACTTGGAACTTCTGTAATATCTCACATTTTGCCTACTTATGAATGCTTAAGTCTCTGTGCTATGGACAAAAAAAAAAAAAAAAAAAAAAAAAAAATCTGCTGGAAGCAAAATGACAGAAGACCAGAAACACTCTAGATTTGGGTCCATTTTTGTCATTCAGGAAGGTTTCTGTGCATTCTGTGTGTGTGAAAAAACTGAATATTCTAAAATTATACTAGATACCCAAATAACTGACAATCTTTTCTCAAAAATACGAAATCTAGCTATCTCCTTAGGGCAAAAGTCACATTATTCAGCCTAATGAAAATAGAAACCATAATGTGGAGGAGTAAAACATCTCTCAAAAATCTTAAAGCCATCACTCTCTAAGCAGTCCCTTTTAGCCCTGTTTCTAAAGAGAGATAGCTATTTTCAAGATCTTGCTGGAATATTTTCCTCAGCAGCAACTCACAGAAGACTCCCTAAATGCAACACACATGTTCTCATGTAGTCTGCAGCTATTCAAGTCATGGCTCATAAGTGATTATGAAAACTGTAAGACACCTGATGGAGATACTTTCATGCAAAAGAACCCTTGGACTATTTACCTGCCCTCTGTTGTGTGACCACTAATGTGATATATTGGCTGGGCAAGGGTTTGTAGGGGAACACAGCTGGGACAGTTGATCCCCAACTGACCAAAGGGACAGTCTACAATCTATGGTTCAAGCTCTGGAGAAAAGGGTGCTCATGGTGATGACATTTGCATTTCCAAGTATATATTACAGGTGTGAAGCTCTGCTTTACAGTATGGGACTGGACACTTGCCAAAGGTAAGGAGTGAATTCATTCCTATTTTTCCTTGGCTTGCACACACTCATTTTGTTTTCAATATTACAATATCACTGTCTTCATCCCTGAGTCTTCTTGCCTTCATTCTGTTTTCATCCTGGCCTGCAGGAAAGGGGATTGAGCAAGGGGCTGGGTGGGAGTTTGACAGGTAGCTGCAGCCACTTCACAATGTTAAAATTTTTCAGTGAATTACTTGTTCCTTCAGATTTATTTTTACAACACATGTTTTGCCCAATGCCAATTTTTTTATCTAATCTGGAAAATTAAAAAAAAAGAAAATTTAACTACTCTAAGATGTAAGGCTTTCTTCAATACCAATGCTATTCACAAGTATGTCATAAAAGTAAGTCAGAGATTTTAATTTGCAATCATGTGCTATGAAAATCTAATCATAGAATCATAAAATCATAGAATGTCTTGGATTGGAAGTGACCTTAAAGATCATCCAGTTCCAATCTCTCTACCACGAGCAGAGATATCTTACATTAGACCATATTGCTCAGAGTCTCATCCAACCTGACCTTGAACAACTCCAGGGCATCCATAGCTTCTCTGGACAACCTGTTTCAGTACCTCACCACCTGCACCAATAAAGAATTTCTTCCTAATATATAATCTAAACCTACTCTCTTTCAGTTTGAATCCATTTCTCCTTGTCATATCTCTACATGCCCTTGTATAGTCCCTCTTCAGCTTTCTTGTAGGTTCACTTTAGGTACTGGAATGTCACAATTAGGTCAGCCTGGAGTGGTCTCTTTTCCAGGCTGAATAATTTCATTTCTCTCAGCCTTTCCTCACAGCAGAGATGCTCCATCCCTCAGATCATCTTGGTGGGCTCCTCTGGACTTACTCCAAGAGGTCCTTCCTGTGCTGGAAGACCCAGAGCTGGATGCAGCACTGCAGGGTCTCACCAGAACAGAGCAGAGCACAGCAGAGGAGGAGAATCTTCTCCAGTTTTTTGCAGAACTTTGTTATGGTGTGAGAGATAGTGCCATCAACTTATATCTTCAGCAGGCCTAAGCAGTCCTGACCCTGACAGTGCTGAGGGTCACTACATGAAATTCAGAAACCTTCTGGATGATGAGAGTTCAATTGTACATATGTAACCATGCTGATCTCATTCAAGATTCCAAATGAATATATAATTCTTTATTGTCTATTTATCTTATACCTACTCCATATTTCAACAATACAGAAGGCTTACAAAGGAAGCATGTATCTGTGTAAGATTACTAGGGGGTTTTAAGTTTGATTTTGGATTTTTGTATCCTTCATTTGAGTAAAAAAAGACTTAGAAAGCTTGCCTGTTATAAACTTTTTGCTTTCTTCCATGTCATATTTTGCATTTGAACATAAAGGAGATATATCCCAAGAGATATTTATAAACAGCTAAAATAAGCAAGAAATTCTCAGTCATTATAATATCCATCTGTATCCTCCCAAAATAATTGCATCTATGCAACTTTTACATATTTTACCCTAATGAGTTAAAAAGACCTATACCTTAAGTTAGGAAATCCATTATTTTGTGAAAATTCTGAAAGTAAAACCCCATACATGTCAATTGTAAGCGCATCCCCCCAAAACATTAATTTTAGAAAAGAACAGCTTGGAGATTATCTTAAAGTCTTAGTCATCAGAAATCATGTAAATCTGAAAAAGAACAGAGTGGAAACATCCAAATATAAGATCTCTTTTATTTTTTAATATATGTGATTGTATTTGAATAACAACACTAAGTGAATGGGATTTAGGCACCTAAAACTGCCAATGCCTCATGAAAATCCCATCTTCATTGATGGGCCCATAGTGAGCAAACTGCAGTATTCAGCACTGCCCTCTGGAGACTCCCAGAGCCCTTCACCTGTGACTGCCAGATGACAGCACTGGTTCTGTCAGTACTCAAAACCAGGCACAAATAAATGCTTATATTAGGTGGGTTAGGTCACACCTACAAATAATATCTTCATATACATCAAAGTTTTTCTGATGATTGTTCACACAGCACAGATATCCAATGGCAAACAGAAATCTGTGAAGTGTTTGTTGAGGACATTCAAAAAGCCCTTAGAAATAAAAAGGTTCCGGACTAGCCCATCACAAGTTCATCTGCTACAGGAAACTAACATTTGAACAAATATTATTAAAAAAGAGCTATTTGACCAGGTGTAGCTTGCAGGTGGATTTAATTTCAGGTAACAGCCTGAAAATGACAATAATTATCCATTACTAATTTGTCTAAGTTTCTGTTTGCGGAAAATAAACAAACTGGAAAAGAGCCATTGACACCTTTGCAGTATTTCCTGCACTTTTCCAGTGATAATTCTTGTTTTAAGCACACTTGTGGTCTACTTCTACTCAGTCTATTGAGTCATTGAAATTTACATTTATCTCCCAGTTGTTCAAAGTGACAGGAATACATATAACATGGAAAACTGAAATATGCTGCCTCATTTCCCTCTACACTTCTCCTTACCCATTTCTTTTTGCTCTTCCTATCTATTGACCTTTTCCCCCTGTTGACCTTTCTCCCCTTTATAGGACAAGATACTTTAACTAATTTTTTGCTTACAGTTATTTGTCTGTGGAAACTTTCCTTGCTTATCTTCCTTTTCATTTCCCAGTAACATGATTCTTTTTTTTCTTTTTGAACTTTCCTTTTGTTTTGCCACAATAGGGGTGGCCAATCAGCTCCGTCCACTTTCAGATGCTTTCTGTACCTTTTCACTAGCCTTCTTAATCCCTTTGTTTCTGCTTCAGCCCAATCCTGCTGTTCTGAGATTTCTTGAGGATTTATGGGATTCTTTTTTGTTTTTGTTTTCTTTTTTTTTTTTTTGGTTTTATGGTTGATGGGTTTTTTTGTTTGGGGAGGTATTTGTCTCTGATTTTTGGGTAGTGCAAAAAATGCATCTCTTTTTCCTGTTCATATCTCAATGGAATAGAAAGAATAAAGCCCTGTTTGGGTAATGGAACACCAACTTGGGAATTATTTGCACAAGAGGTTAGCACACTTTTTATTGTCATATGGTGTTGGTTTATCAGAAGAAACATAACTGCTGATCTGATGGGATTTATGTTGGGTACCACTTTCACACCAAGGCACTTTCCAGAAATATTGTAAGGTTATAGCCAGGTGGAAGAAAACCCTAAAGTAGGATGGGCTCCTGAATGTGTGTTATAGGAATTAGACTGTAAATTGAGCAGTTCCTTGGTGTGACGGGGAGAGTAAGAGTAATTGCCAAATGGGTCCCGGTTGTGCAATTCAACAGTTCACTTGCTGGAATTCCCTTCTGTCATTCTTGCTGTTCCAGTCCTTGGTATGAACAATTGAATGTCCTGGCAGTCATCTATTTAATTTCCTGCTCAATTTAGCTTTCAAACTAAAAAGAAGTATGAATTTTGTAGTGAAACTGAGACACAAAATGCAATGCAATGAATTGGCACTCAAGTGGACTCTGTGTTGCTTCCCTTTTCCACATACAGAGAAGGAAAATTGAGAATGACGGCCTATCAATCCCAATATCAGGGTTCTTATGAGCCATTTTTTATGCCCCTCCATTCCACTACTGAGATTCAGGCAAAGTACTGTACTATGGCAAACTGGCTAACAATAGCTGTGAAGTACAAATCTTCCAAACAAACAAAGCATATGTTAATAGATGGCACATGTTCCCTTCTGTGTAGACTTTAGCAGGACACAGAAGGAAAAAAAATCTTCCCAGCCCCAAAACTGTTTTGTTTGTTTACAACAAATTTTAGATTTTCAATTATCAAATTTTAATATTCACAACAGAGAAGGAGAATCACTTGATGTATTCTGGAAAAATTAGTGTTGAAAACATGCTGTGTTATGAGAGGCAAGACCAAAAATTAAAAACAAAATAAAAATCCCATCTCCAAAACCAACCAAAGAAAGAAGAAGTAGGTAGAAAAAAACATGGAATTATTCTTTCTATTTAACAAACTAATCCTTCATAGAAGGAAAAAACACAGAAAGTTTTCTCAGCCTATGTGTCAAGAAAAAGAAGGTCTGAATATTACCAGAGAAAAGAAACTGGGATAATTCTTATACAAGTTATGAGTTTGATTGGTTATTTCTACTACATGTTGAATTAATGTAACTTTGGGAGTCATGTCTGGTGTTTGTACCATTTCTCCATATACTGGAGAAATTGTCCATATACTTGTACTGGAATGCCCTCCACCACAACAGTTCTGCTCCTTATTTAGTCATTCTGAAATGTCTGAGGGAAACTTATATTGTATCATTGCTTTTAGTAAGCTAACCAAGCCAAAATATAAATTCTTTTGCTAGGAGACACATTTTTCAATTCACTGGTCATGCTCATAGCTATCCTTGGCAGCCTCCAGTTTTTAAATCTTGTCCAAACAGTTTCTGGATGTTCTGAAACCAACATATTAGAGAAAGATTGCCTTTATTCAGAAACAAGTGGGTTGTTTGAATAATGTGACACATGCTTTTGCAGTACACCTCTGCAAAACTTTGTGGAAAATTAAGCTGATTAAAAATTGAACATCAAAGTCACTTTGGAAGGAAGGAATATGGTTAGACTCCCCAGAAGCTTTTCAGAAACTGCATACAAAAAACAACTAAGTAAAACTTGCTTATATGGGAAAGATACAAGAAGCTATAGCATGATATGAAGAGAGTTATTAGTCTTAAACATCATAAAAATGTATTTTGATAATTGTCTATAAATGGATATTGACAGTTCATGGTTAACTCCATGTGTTGGTGTTCACATCACAGAAAAACCCCTGCCCATACGTGGAGATAACTAGAAACAGAAACAACTCTAGTTTAAGTGTGGGGTTGTGATCAGGGCTTTCACACTGCACTTGATAGTGCTAATTAGGGAGCCTTCTCCACTTTCAAGAATAGGTGTAAGGAGAACCTTACACATCTCTTAAAAAAACACAAACAAGCAAACAAACAAAACATATGGTAAAAGTCTAATGCAGTGTAAGTATCAGACTGTGGGATTCCTTAAAGAAATTGAATTGCTAAGCAACCTTTTAATGGTTTACAACTCAAACACTTTTAGCATAACAAATCAGAAAGATGGAACTTATTTACTGATTGAATTCTGTGGGAAAATACTGCAGAAATGTTATCCTTGGATGTGAAAGGTTAGCATTTTTACAGAATATACAGAAAATCCATAGGGAATTCCAGCACAGGGAATACAAGCTCTCTTACTTATGATTTGGACTGAAGGAAACTCTGTAAAAGCACCCAGTGAATGTTCAAGGCACTTTTGCCTGTGGTCCGAAGCAGAAGGAAAAAAAACCCCAATCAAATTTAGTGACACTAAATGAATTTATTTAAAGTAGTAACACCTGTTGTCTTTCACTCAAAGCCCACAATTTTCCCAGTGTCAAACTCTCATCTCATTACAGTGTGTTGACATGCACAGGGTTTTGAACAAGTCCCTCTCATGAACAGAGAGCATGAGGCATGGAATAAGACAGTGGTCTGAAATTCAGAATAGCTCAGACTGTTGCTCACTGCTTTATGCCAGTGGGGCTCAGCCTGTAGCTGATGGTAACTTATCATCTTCAGATCATCAGATGGTAACTTAGCATCTTCTCATGACTCCCATTACTCCCTGTTTTACATTTCTACAGTTAGGCTGCCAAAATATTTGGGTGCCTTGTAAAGTGCATGAGCAGATCAAGATCAGTCTTGCAATGTAAGAAAAATAGATTTAATTATGTTCTTAGGATTTTTTTTTTCCACAATGTATGACTTAAGTTATCTATGGATAGGTCAACTTTTCTTGAGACAGCTTAGGTTAAATGAGAGTAATCTCACATCAAAACAATGCTCAAACCACACAATATCATACACACAGAATCCCATGTATGTATAGATGCCAGAAAAGAGGCAATACAAACAACACCCCAATTTAGCTGGGGTGAAAACAAGCCCTACATCTTGAATAAAATTAATACTATGCAACTTTACATACTTACTCTATGAGAAGATGAACTTCTCTGGAAGTGGTGGTTCTTTTCTATTGAATATAAAAGGAGTTTAATATTATTGCTTTAGAACTGGACAAAAGATTTTAAATTAATTTAAGTTTTAAATGTCTAAGATTATCAAGATAAATCTCTCTCCTGTATCATAGTCTTCAAAGAAAAATGGACATAGATTGTGCTGCTACACAGTTATAATAATCCCAGCAGAATACAAAAACTTAGTTCCAAAAGGTGTTTTTAGGAATTTGATGAAATCCCAAACCTTAAATATCCAAAGAGTTGCTAACACCATAACCTTCTCATCACTATGGATACAAATCCAGTGGGAAATGACTGCACACTTCTAAGTGCCAGTAATTTCTAACAACATAACTTCAAGTCCTCAGTTAGTGAAAACACTCTTCAAATTATTTTTAATCTGTTGTCACATTCAAAATGTCTGGTCAGTTTATTCAAGGAAATAGCTGTCTTTGTACAGATGAATATGCTAAATATAGCATAGGTGAACGTCATATAGGTATGACCAAGGATAAGCTATAAAGCTACACAGAACTAAATAAGCTTACTAAAATATGGATATAATTGTTCAGGAAAATTGTTCTATTATGCTCTCTCTAAACCCAAAGACACGGAACCAGTGTCATAAGTGGTTAAAAAAGGTGAATGAAATATGTGACCAATCATAAGTTGGAAGACGTAACTGTAAACAGGTCCAGCCAAGATGTACTGTAACAGAATTTGCCACCAAAATGCTTATCACAGGAAAACCAGAACTACAGCAGCCCTATATAATTTCTAGAGGTTGTGGCTATAGATTATAGATTCTATAATGAAAATTTTCATATCAATATTTTCTTTAAAATAGCACAGAATCCAGCCGGCCATAACACTAGAGCCAGATCAGTATTTCCCCGTCTGTCAATAAAATGGCCTGCTCTTCAACCCTTACCATTTCACTGGCAGTATGGGAGCTACTTATTTATTATTATTCTTCCAGGAGGAGAGTGTTTGTTATGCTCCAAAGAATTCTTTATGTATTTGTCTGGGTAAGCACAGACTTATTTTTAAATATATGACAAAGTTGGGATTAATCACTAACTGAATATTAGCCTCAAAGTCAGTAAATAGAAAAATACCTTCCCCAATAAATTTTAAAAATTAGATGGAGAGAGGGAAATGGCAATATTAACAAAGATGTAAATTTAGGATACAAAAGGCTTGTACAGTGGTAAAAACAAACAAACAAATGAAAAAACCCAAACCACCACAGGAGCAATTGAATAAATTAATCATACCAGTTGAATAAATTAATCATTATAGCAACACATGGTATAATGGCAAATATTCACCATGTATTTTCAGAGTAAATAATATTTATATTCAGGGAATGAATTCCTTTTTTTTTTTTAAGCAGAAGAATAAGCAATGTAATAAGTTAGTACTAGTCCACAGAATTACTCACAAAAGAATGATAGAAATATTAAAAACTTAGCAAAAACAGGGTAAAGAAAAGCAATTTGGACAGCTTTTCCAAAATAAAATAAAATTGTAAGAAAACAGTCTTACAAAATAGAAGGCTATATAACAAAATAGTCTTGTATCAAAAATACACCTGGTAATTCATTAAAAAAAAGTATTGCAGAACAGTCTATTCTTAATTATATCTGGAAGTAGCTGCTGAGCATCTGTACCAATGACGTCCGTTCCAGCACGTACTTTCCTTGGGGACAGCAGAGTGCAGAAAAACAATGATGTGAGCACTACAATATCTTCCCACTGCAATGCTATGGTTTGTTTGTCTGATTGTTTTTAATAAAACTGTAGTAATTTCCTCCATTTTCTAAGGGATCTCACAGACTCCTGGCAGCAGATACAGTATTAGCCCAGCAGCAATTTCTCTTGTTTTGGATACAAGGCAGCACTTCATAGAAATATAGGCTTTAAAAATAGATTTGTTTTAAGTGAAATTTATTTACAAGTTGCTATTTGACTGAACATAATCAATTTAATTTATTTGCTCAGACCTGCATACCTTCACTGTACAGATTTTGGAGTGTTGATTCACAGATAAAATAGATGAGTATTCATCTTTTGAAGGTACTTTCACAAGCTGGCCACTATGTTTTTAATCAGCTGATGCCACATTTCCAAAATAAACCCACCTGGCTTGGCCAGCTGGGTCTCAGAATTGATAGAGAAATACATGGAAGAGGAGGGTACTCAGAGAATTTTCACTCTCCACACATCAGAAAGTGTGTTGATGAGAAACTGTTGTTTAAAATAGCCCGCCATCTAACTCAAGTGCACTCATAATACATGATTAGAGGCATAAGAAGTTTGTTGGATTTTATAAACTGTAAAGTCCTGGCAGACCTTCCAACCAGAGAAGAGGGCTGAGTTAAGTAAAATCAAACTAGAGTCTTGTTGGCATTTAAACAGAGTCCTCCTGTTCATCAGAAAATGGTTGACCTCAAATAGACCAGACAATGTCTCGGATATAGCTCCTGAAAAGGTGTGGCATATACTATCTTGCAAAGGCACCTGCATGACATCCAAAACTGCCAGAGTAGAAAAACCCTCTTCATGAACAAAGATGAATTCTACTTCAACGGTAAATTTCAATCAAGAATGTTGACTTTTAAGAACTGAAAAATGCTTGAATTAAAAATTAAGTGATTTATTTATTTAAAATAGAAATTCATTAATTTAGTGTTCATGTGAGCTGTGTGTGGTGGGTTGAACTTGGCTGCCTGGCAGCTGCTCTCTCACTCCCTCTCCTCAAAAAGTGGGAAAATAAGATAAAAAAGATATGTTGACATAAAGTTTGTGAGATAAGCTACCTTCACCATGGGCAAAACAGATTTAACTTGAAGAAAAGCTAATTTAATTTCTTGTCAATTAAAAAAATGCAGGGAATGAGAAAAAAAATTATAAAATATTTTCTCTTCATCCGTCCCTTCCTCCCAGGAACAACTTCAGCCTTTCATTTCCAACCAACTCCTCTAACTCCTCCTCAGACTCAAGGCGCAAAGTGAGTCCTCCCCATTGTGGGCTGCATTCTTACAGTATAAACCTACTCCACCGTGGGTTCTCCTTGGCCTGCAGTTCCTTTGGAAAAATATCTGCCTGGCCCAGCGTGGGGTCCTCCACAGGCTATTGTTGTGGTTTCACCTAATCCTGCAACCATGCAGCCAGACTCACTCCACCCTCCCCCACATCCCCTTCAGTACTGGGGAGAAAATCAGAAGAGTAATATCTAGAAAACTTGTGGGATGAGATAAAGACAGTTTAACAGCAAAAGAAAAAACAAGGCTTGAAAGCAAAGCAAAACAAGGAATTAATTAATTGCTTCCCATGAGCAGACAGGTGTTCATCTATCTCCAGGGGAGCTGAGCCCCATCACAGCTACTTGGGAAGACAAATGCTATCACTCTGAATGTCCAACCCCTTCCTCCTTTTTCCCTCTACCTTATCTACTGAGTATGATGTATTCTCTGGACTATCCCTCTGGTCAGTTTGGGTCACCTGTCCTGGCTGTTTCCTGCCAACCTCCCATTACTAAAACATCTCTATTATCAACTCTGTGTTCAGCACAAATCCAAAATACAGCCCCATACCAGCCACTGGGAAGAAAAGTAACCCTACCTCAGACAAAAGCAACACAACTCTGATGTGAATACCTGCTCCAACATGGTCCTCTCCACGGGCTGCAGGATAATCTCTGCTGCAGGGCCTGGGGCAGCATTGCCCTCTCCCTCTGTTCTCACCTTGGTGTTCATGGGGTTGTTTCGCTTATCTACTCTTTCCTCAGAATCTTCTGTGTCATGTTTTGCCCTTTCTTGAATTTGTTCCCCTGAGACACCGCCGCCCCAGCCATGGGCTCAGCTCTGCGGTGGGCTGTTGGATCTGCCTGGAACCAGCTGTGTCTGGCTGGAACCAGCTGTGTCTGGCTAGAACTGGCTGTGTCTGGCTACAGCAGCCCTGGCCTCCCCTCAGAGAGCCACTGCTGCTGCCAGGGCCTGAGCACCCACACCCTGTACAGTATTATTGAATAGAGAATACAGTACATAGTCCACATGGTGCATGTGCTGCCAGTGGCTGTGACGGCAGCGTTTCCCCTTAACCATCATTTTTGTTTGAGTTGACCCTAGTGGTCACAAAATTTGAGAGCCAATATCTTTCATCACAGTTTACTTAGCCTTTAGCCTTTCAATTGGTAAGACCAACAGGGATGTCAAATAGTAACTGTGGTTATTTCAAAAATGTCATACAGGGACTGGACCAGCTGCTTCCAGAGAAGCCTGTGGACATCCATCGGGGAATAACAAGGTGCACTTGCTGCCATCCTGCCCCCGACAGAAAGGCTGCATCCGCCCTCTTCTACATGCTGATCCATTGAGTCATCCTGTGAACCCAGCCTCACTATTTTAAGACTCCATTGAGCATACCATGTGGCCATAAATAGAAACATGTCTGAAGGCAAATAAATACAAAATAAATTGCTCATTTTAGCTCATTGCAGAAACTGTAGAAAATAACCGCCCTTTCAACAAGAAAGTCAAGGCAGTTTTTTGCCATTTTTAGCTAACAGTTCATCTGTTTCCTTTGAGTTAAAGCATATTTCTGTACTTTGAAAGTTCTGTAATCTGAATAAATTAGGATCTATTTTGTCTCTATCCAATATCGTAACAATTTTCCTCTTTATTTATTTCAAATAATTTCCATTTTAATTCTGTACAGATGATAAGATTCAAGTTTTCAATTTCTGGAAAAATTAGCATCCGGTTTGGCTTCTGGTGGCAAGAACTGATGAAGTATGCAGTCACAGATTACACCTGCTAGATTTGTCTTCCTTGAGGTTTCAATCTCTGCTTTACCCAGTATCAAACAGGGGTTTGCTAACACCATGTGAGCATGACTCTAGCTAGAGTTGACCAGGGCATAATGGTGTTCAGGACAGATATCTGATCTGCTGAAAACTCTGTACTTTGAGGAGTACAGAGTTACAGTACATTAGTGTAGTTTAAAGATATCTCTCTTCATACTATGCAAGGTCACTTTCAGGACTTTAAAAGCATGGAGAATTTGTCTGTCTGTCATGAATATGTCTGTCATGATTTAAACCCAGCAGGCAACCAAGCTCTACACAGACATTTACTCATCCCCATCCCCACCTCCCAGTGGGATGGGGAATAGAATCAGAATGGTAAAATTGAAAAAAAATCGTGAGTTGAGATAAAGACAATTTAAATAAAGCAAACAAAATCCGCATACACAAAGCAAAACAAGGAATTCATTCACCCCTTCCCTCTTAAAGGCAGGTGTTTAGCCACCCCCAGGAGAGCAGGACTCCATCATGCATAACAGTGACTTGGGAAGACAAGCACCATCACTGTGAACATCTCCTCCCCCTACCTTCTTCCTCCTTCTTGCCCCAGCTCTATATGCTGAACATGACACATTATGTTGTGGCATATCCCTTGGATCAGCTGGGATCAGCTGTTTCAGCTGCATCCCCTCCCAACTTCTTGTGCACTTACATCCTCCCCATTGGTGGGCTGAGGTAAGAAGCAGGAAATGATGCTGTGCAAGCAATACCTAATGATGACAAATCCAAACACAGCCCCATACCAGCTTCTATGAAAAAAAAAAAAAATTAGCTCTATCCCAGCCAAAACCAGCACAATGACAAAACCCTGTAAGGTTTGGAAGGGCTAAAGTTTTTGAATATTCAGGTGCACAGCTCTCACAGCCCCAGTCTGTCAATGTGACAGTTTATGAAAACTGAAGCCCTTTTCCTCAAGGAAAAGCAGAAGAACCATATTAAATTGTAAAGAAAGCAGTGTTAATGACACTGTTATGACAGGCAAAAACATTACAGCAATTTTGAAAGTTGGTACTAGAAGACATACAAGCCAACATAGAGAGAATAGCAGAAGTGAAAGCTCTAAAGTTAGTTCTATCCTTGCTTGGCTCAAAGGAGCATGTTACACAATACAGCTGGAAATCCACCAGAAATATCCTTGCCTTGGTATCCTCATCTGTTTGTTTACTCTGTACCTATTAACAACCCAAAGCTGTCCAGTTATTTTAGGTGTCATCTTGATGAAGACTCTGCAGGGAAACAGGCACACTCTTGCATGCTTGCTCAAGGTTTGACAAGCACATTATATTTTTACGTGACCCACAGTTTTCAATATACAGAAGACTAGGTGCCAAGCTTGGGCATCTTCTTTCCAGTCAGAAGAGCTCTTTTCCTTCTGAATCAGTCAATGATTTTTTTAAAGTTAAATTAAGTACTAAGTATTTTTTGTAATAAATTTTGGTTTTGGTCTTCCCAGGAGATGATTCACTCTAGCCCAGGGGCGACAGCAATGTCAACATCAAGTAGGGGCAATCCATAATTCTTTTGAAGAAGTACTATAATTAGAAATGCATAATGAATTTGGTTACAAAAAAAAAAAAA
>VWYO01007737.1:171099-208117 GCA_013400275.1 Rhadina sibilatrix
TTTTTTTTTTTTTTATGTTGAGGGTGGTGAAACACTGGAACAGGTTGGCTAGAGAGGCTGTACATGACCCATCTTGGAAATATTCAAAGTCAGGGTGGACAGGACTATGAATGACCTGATCTAGTTAAAGATGTTCCTGCCCACTGCAGGGAGATCAGAACTAGATAATCTTCCAAGGTCTCTTCCAACACAAACCATTCTATGATGTTTGGATGATTAATGAATATTACAGTGTAAGGAGTCCATGGAATAACATGCCATCTTTCCTCTGACAGTGCTGGAAGTATTTTCAAGTTAAACAGCTGAGCTACTTTTTTACAAAAATTAGAGATGAATTTAAACGATTAAATCTTTGACAACCTCTAATATACCACCAAAAATGAACAAAATGAATCTGAACAGGAAGCCTGAAAATGTAATTGGAGTGAGAATCGTAAATCACCTTGTTAAAATCACATGGGTTTTTAATGGATAATAATGGTTGTAGTATTTCAGCTAAACAGTCAATATAGGATATACAACTAATTTATTTGTACTTCAGAAATCATTTCAAACAACCCACTAAACAGGCAATTATGAAATTAAACAGACACAGGGTAAGAGATAATGAACTTCCAAGGTGATAAACTGGTCAACTTCTAAAATAAAGATATACTAAAGCTCAATTTAGAGATTTAGGAGCCTTAAACAGTTGTCTTGGGTTGTGGAGCCAGGGGTGTGTATTCTATTTTTATCTGTTAAAATCAGTTGGGGAGATATTTTTTTCCTTATCTCTGGGAGGGAGAGGGCTGGGTGCCTTATGGGCCAACTGTTAAAACCAGGTAGGGCATT
Source organism: Rhadina sibilatrix (assembly GCA_013400275.1). NCBI lineage: Eukaryota > Metazoa > Chordata > Aves > Passeriformes > Phylloscopidae > Rhadina > Rhadina sibilatrix. The sequence continues at coordinate 171,931 of VWYO01007737.1, forward strand.
GTTTTTTATCTCTTTCACCTCCCGGGGAATATTTTCTGCTAATGGACCATTAAGACACTCTTGAAAGCCCACATCCCCAAAATAGACTGTCCACATTACATCATCCTATTGTGAGATGCTCCACCCAGTGGGAGGAGCCAATCACTCCTATCTGGATAAAACTGAGTCACAGAACACAAAGGCAGGGAGCTTTACCCAGTTCCTGGAGGAAGACTGGGCCCCTTCTCACCATCACTGGACCCTTGTTCTACAGGATCATCTCTACTCCACCAGAACCACATCTGCCACTCCAGGAGGACTCACTTTTGGACTGCTTCCAACACCCTGACCAACAGGGTGTCAGGATGTAGCTCTGACTCTGTCAGGGTTTTCCAAAATTGTTGTTTGTTTGTTTGCTGGTTTGGTTGGGTGGTTTTATTTTTCTACTACATTTGTATTGTTAATATTCCTAGTAAAGAACTGTATTCCTATTCCCAAATCTTTGCCTGGAAGCCCTTAATTGCAAAATTATAAATTGGCGGGGGTGAGCGGTTTACATTCCCCATTCTAAGGGAAACTCCAGCTTTCCCTGGCAGATACCTGTCTTTCCAAACCAAGACAACAATCTTTCCATATACATCCATAAAATTACTTTTCATCACTCAAGGAAGAAGAAGCAGGGAAAACCATATAGCAAAAAAAGAAGAAAGCCAAATATTATTGCATAATATTAAAAAAACCCATCCAGAAAGCTGCAAATTGTCAAAGACACTCTTTCTTGGGAAGTTAACCTTGTTAAAAACAGATTCTAGTCTTTGTGCAACCTCTTGGAGACTTCTTAAGCAACTTATTGGGAACCAAAAAATATTAGAACACTGATATGGAAAACTGATCCATGCAAAAGATTATTACAACAATGTCTTAAACAATGCCATAACTTAACAAGAATGATCTAATCACTTCAAATTATTGAATAATATTACAGTGGAGTTGTAAGAAAATGCACGTGGTAAAAATAATAAGAATCATGGAAACTTCTCTATTAAAGAAGAGCCTGAAAGATTAAAAAATATTCAAAATAATGGTTAATAATGTTTTCTGATTTTACTTACCTCAGCATATGTAATTGCATAGAAAAGAACATAAGAAAACGTTTGTTTACAAACTGTGTAAATGACCTATGTAATTGCCACATGGTGTTTAATAGCATAACAGTATGAAAAGAATGTCTATATGGAATCACCACAAATAAAATCACTTTTAAGGGGAACTGCTCTTATGCTTCAGGGCATAATCAAATGACAAAACAATGGGGCTAGAAAGAAAGTTGGTGTTGGGGAAATAATACTTATGTCTGCTAAGTATATCTGGGCTTCCTGCTTCACACGTTCATAAGTTCTTGTGATAAAATGTTGTATGTTTTCTCACATTGCAAGCCAAAAACACTGTGTCTGGCTAGGTTTATTGTTTGCTCTGTTCCCAAGTGAAACTTGCTTTTTGTAACTCTTTAGTTTCCTACATTATTTTAACAGCTCTACTAGGCCCTGGAGGTCCTACATCCGGCGTCTCAGAACATCATCAGAGCCACACAATATTAGTCACTCTTACAGAAATTATCTGACTTCATAGGATTCCCTTTCTTTCTAATTTCTTTCTTCAAGCTCAATATGTCATTGCCTTTATTTGGTACTATAAATCTTCCAGTCACTTAATCTCCAATTTTTAACCCTGTACTGTTTTGGGGATTTTAGGATGTGCAGAGACCTCAGGACTGTTTTCCACATGCATTCTGCCTGTTATACAGCCCTATGCCAGCTAAAAATTATCAGCCCCACTAGTCAGCATTGTATGTTGCAGTGAAGTAAAAATATGAGCACCCCCAGATCCATCTAAGCATCTAGCTGAGCAGCTGAAACTGAACAGATTAAGTTAGTGCTATTATAAACTGCAAATGATGAAGAAGAGACAATTTCTGAATCTTCTCTATTGGATTATGTTCAAATTGAGGCCTCCTCTTTTCCTTTTCTCTTGTCAAGTACTAAAGATCTTGTAACATATGTAGAGAGTGACAAAAAGCTTCTCAGTACTGGTAGTGGGCTGGCCTCTGGTTGCTTACTCAAGAAAGGGCATACATAATGCCTGGAGTCTGTCCATACTTACAAGGCTAAAGAAGCTGTAAATCAGCTGTTCTAAAGCTTTTTGGTCTCTTGATCTTCTCTTGCTGACAATTAACTGGGCAGTAGTTGTCTGATAACAATGTTTTCTTTTGTACCATGTTTTATTCCAGGAGGTGCTAGTTATTTTTGAATCCAAATAAGTCACACAGATTTCCAAAGAAGATAACTATTTTATTAACATCCCAGAAAATATATACTGAATTACAAAATGTTATGCCCACTCTGATTCTGGAAATCCTGTGATGACACCGCATCTGACAGACCTCTGGTCAGGGCATTGCATACAATATATTACCTGTCTATGGGGAAGTTCACCAGCATTACAGCATTTATTAGATTTTCCTACAACTGTATTCATCATTTCTGCTGTTGAGCAAAAGGGTGCTTATATGAAAACATCCTGTCTTGCTTTGAGATAAAGACAAGGACATGCTGGTGGCGTCATTACTTGTGCTCCCACGTCAAGAGATTTGTGCCATTTAGAACAGCCCTAAAGGCCAAGTATTATTTGGAACCTACTCAGGTCAGCTGCTGTATGGATCAATAACTCCTCATCCTACAGCAGTCTTTGTTAAGGATCATGACAGAAGTCACAGTATCTGGGATTGAAAAACCAAGCACATTGCTTTCTTGGAAACCCATTATAGGATTATGGTCCTCATAGGACTTGGGCATTTATTTATTTATCTAGGTTCCTTCATTGAAAAGACACATTTTGTTCTAAGGTCTGAAGAAGAGCTATGCCTTTTGGTTTATTACACAAACCCCACCTGACATTCTCCTTCCACAGTATGACATACACATTTCTGGAAATTTACACTTTCTGGTAAGTTTTGTTTAGTTTTCAGTATGATATCTGAAATTATAGATATAGCCAGATGGAATACTTTGTCAGTGAACACTTCTTTACTGAGATCCTCTGGGCAATGTCTTCCAATACTTTTGAAATGGTGCAGGGCATAGAATAATTCAGTACAAATATGACTTCTTCCGTGTGAGTTTTAGGCTACAACCTAAGTGAAAACCAAGGACTTGTGATTGGTTTCACTTTAATAAGATACAAATGCTAACCTTTTGCCTAAGTTACTTCTAAGCCTTTAAAATCTCTCTCAAAGTCAGAGATTCTTGGGGTTAATTTTCTGTTGTCTATATATAGGACATGTGTTGTTGTCTTTCTCCTCCAAAGTAAATAACATGGAAAGAGAATGACCCTTTTACATCCATATACTCCCTCTTCTTTTGTCTGTCATTATATTAACTAAATGATATTTTTTTCCTTGATTAGGATTGCAGGATCATAGGATAACTAAGGGTGACAGGGACCTCAGGAGGTTTCTAGTTCAACCTCTTGCTTAAAAGCTCTGAGTTCAGGCCAGCTTGTTCAGGGCTTTATCCAGTTAGATCTTGAAAAACAGCAAGGATGGAAGTAGCAAGAGCTAAGTAGAGATGGATAGGCCCTTCCCTTAATGAGCTGGCTGTGCTTCTGCTAATACAGAAGCCATCACTTGGCTACCACTGCTGCTGGAGCTCACTGCTGGCTCAGGCTGGGGTTGCTGCCCACCAGGACCCCCAGGACATCTTCAGCAGAGTTGCCCTGGGCAGGCAGGCCCCAACTGGAATCACTGCAAGAAGATTAATTTCATTTGATGCACTGCTCTGCAGAGTTGTTCTTATTGTGGAAAAGGTATTTTAACAATTTACTGACTCCTCATAATAGCATTATCCGTGAAGCATACAGAAATTTAACCATCTCCCCACAGTTCACCAGCCTCTAAATGCATATCTTTGTGCTTGCCTCAAAGTATACGGACATGAATGAATTCCTGTTTCAGTCTTTTTCCAAAGGATTTTGGATCACTTTACTACTGCAAGTGGTAGTATTTTTATATGTAACATTCTTCAATAACTCTGGTTATGTCTGAACCTCACATCTTTAATCACTTACCATCAGGTAAGACATCTATGTCCTTTAATATTACACTCTATCACTGAAAAAATGTGAAATTTTTTTTTTTTTCTTGTGGAGTCTCTTTTTAAAATTATTTCTCTTGCTGTGGCATTTTCAATCCACCCTTCAGGCAAATTCTTGCACACAGAGTACTGCTAGTGTTACTGATAACCGTGAAGTTACATAACTTCATATAACTTCATATAACTTCATATAACATGAAGCTATATAACATAACTACGTGTGAATTAATTATATTCTGGAAAAATTTTCTTTATACAGGGCTTTGGTTTGTATCCAGCATTTTACCTCAAGACCCTTCCAGCTGGACATTTGCTAATAACACTCTGAATGTTGTCTCAATTAACACACCTTCCTGTTTACCCGTTCTGTTTTACCTTTGCATATTTGATGGCAGCCTCTCATTTCATTAGTAATGACTGTCCTTCCACCTAGTATTATTTCAACCATTGTGGATTATTCCTGTGCATGTATCAGAGATCACAGCTGGATTTTCCCCTGGTACTTTTTAAAAGAAAATCTGTGAAGCCTTAACAATTCTTATATTCTCAAAATCACAAAGTTTGGGAAATAAATAAAAGTATTCCCTGAAGTTACTCCTTTTTCAAGAGCTGGCCATTTCAATTTATAGTTATCAAATTGGTTCCCTTTTTTCATTCATCCAAGGAGTGAATTTATTTTACTTGGGCAATTTATTTTACTTCATGGTGGTAATATCTTGTTTCTTTCTCTTTATAGACAGATTGCCTGATGTTTACTCAGAGTGGCCTTCAGCATTTTCATTTTTCCTGGTTTCAGTTATTTAATTCTCTTTACTATTTCTCCATTTCTATACACAAGCAAAGTTCTTTTTTTTTTTTTTTTTTTTTTTTTTTTTTTTCTCCTCAATAGNTTTTTTTTTTTTTTTTTTTTTTTTTTTTCCCTCAAAATAGGATTTTTTTAAAAATTTAATTCTTTTAAGAATATGTTCAGGTCAGATCTAGTACTCTCATGGGGCATATGAGGAAAAAAAAGTGGAAAAGTATAAAATAAATAAATGAGACTGATACTTTGGACCTAAATATGAATTCTGTATGCTGTGATGGAAACCAAATCTTTTCAGGGAATCCATTGCATGTACTAGAAATCTGGTTCAGCTCTTTTGGTTTCTTGAGGTATGTTTTTTAGACGGATATAGATAGCTTTATGTTCTAAGTAGTAAAAACTTAGGATTCTTCTAAATTTGCACAATGAGAAATCATGCCTCTACTCAGTTTAGGTGTTTCACCCTTGGACTAGGCACATGGAATCACATGTGTATTTCTGGCTTTCAGTAACCCCAGTTGGCTCTGTTTCCTTTTAGATATCCCAGTCTAATAAAATTTACCTTGCCTTCTTGTGTAGAATTGTCAAATCACCTGTGATCCTGTGATCTTCTAAACAAGGACTTTCCAGGGCTTTGAAAATTTCTGAGGGTTTTTGTCTAGGGCTTCTATTTTCAGTAGGTTTCATCAATTCAATTTCCATAATCATTACTCTATAGTGTTTTTCTGTCCCTTGTGATCATCTTACCTCTTGCAGTCTGAAAAATTACAAAATTCTTCTTGCTAACAAGTCTCACATTTCCTTCCCATATAGCTCTTTGCAAGATGTGTAGTTTGTGAGATCTGATTCTGTCTATGATGATCCAGATAGAGAAACCTGGGCTTTTTTTTTTTTTTAACTTCTGTGGAAACAGACTCAGACTATTCTGGCCACAGCAAACAGGAAAGGAAATTTCTATAGTTTACAGTTGCTTGATCATACCTTGTGATGAACAAGGACACAGCCAGTGCTACTACAGCCTGCTCTTATCTCAGGCAACAAAATCTCAATCTTTGCCAATGCATGGCTTATTCAGTTGCATTCCTCTGGAACAAACAACATTAATGGAGCTTTCAGATGTGTTAAACTCAGCTATTTAAGGAGTCTTCTTTTAATAATGGGATGAGTATCTGTTGGGTTTTGATTTATTTTTAACAAGCTTCTCATGGATTGTGACCACGTGGTTCATAGCTAGAAGCTAGCACCCCTCAAGATGTCACTCACATTAATCTCTGTCTTCATTCTTCTTTTCTTAAAGAAACTGTTCCCACTCCTCATGTTATTTTGTACATAACATTATTAAAATATAAAGTTAATAAACTGATATCTTCACCAAATATTAACAACAAAAAGTTTTTTGCAAAGGCCTTCTGGGATTAGTTCACTTGAAACTTCTTTCACTAGGAGATATGTTTTTGGGGGGGGTTTGAGAACAATTACCTATTAGTTTCAATTTCTGTGCACCAAACAGAACTAATTTCAATGTATACTATTACTGATAAAAGAATAGTTGCATCTGTATAGGGGCATTTTTTCATGTAACAAATGGAATTTCACCCTGATGAAACCAGGAGCAGAACCATATTTGTTTTACCAGCACACAAATTTCAATCAAAACACCCCTCTCAGTGCAAGATGAAGAAGAGCATTCTTGCATTTACCAAGACAGAAAAAGTAGAAGAATATCCTTTCAGTATGGTGTGTTTATTTTTATGTAACAAAATATGTAACTGTAAAATGTCCTCATAACAGAGAACTGTTTGCTGACAAACTTCCTCTAGCAGAGAGCTGATCTATCACTTTCAAAAAGTTTCCAGCTTTCTGAACTGAATACTGAGGCTGAGTATGTAGCTGTTTACAATAGGTCCAAGTATGGACAAATAAAATATCTACCAACAAGCAGCTCTATGCTGTTATGTCCTTACCTGAAGAGTGAGACCTAATTTCTGCCAACATAAACATGAGATACATTTAAAGACTGTACCACCATTGCTAGAAGTTTCAGAGAGAAATCTTGATGTATTGCCTGAACAGAGAAATGGTGTGTGATGTCCATCTATCTGTGAATAGTTTGATCTGGTCCACTTTGAGAATATGGTTGATATTGATTTGTAAAGTGTTTGCACAGCTGCCTTCCCACCTAGACACTGGACTTCTATTCAAGAGTCTTCATAGACTGGGAAGACAGAAATGAAAGACTTCCTGATGGCCTCAAAGGAAAAAATTATCACGGGTACCTGAAATTCTCTGAGATTGTCTCACATGTTAATCATTCCAGACAAAAAATATATGCAATATGGGAAAACACCTGATACAGTCTTGGATGTCATTGAGGTTTTGACTTTTTCAAATATTCCTGTCTTCTGTCATCATTCCTGTTTATTTACTGCAACTTGGATTTGCATTTTTATTATCCTACAAAGCCTGACTACAAATGAATATATTCAATAAAATTATTATAATTTTCCCCCTAAAAATATGTCTACCTTTTCCTTTTGTGTTCTTGGTTTTAATCTACTTTTAGCTCTGATCTCTCTGTCCCAATTATTTGATTCTGTCCCTGTCATTTTCATTTTACTTTTTCTGTTTCTTTTCTCTGCTGAGTTATCCTTATGTCAAATTGCTTTGCTTTGCTCTTTGCCTAAAAAAAAACATGTTCTAGATCCTGTGTAGTGAGCACAGACATATACCTCTACATTGTTTGGCAGCAGTGTTGGATTGGTTCCTTCCACTTTCCAGATATAATTTTGAGGTGGAACTGAGAGAGAAAGAGCTCAGGTAAAAAGGGTCAAAGACAGAACAACATCTTTTTCTTTTGTTTGTTTTCTCTGTTCCCCTTCATAGATGCAATAGAAAGAGTCAAAAGGCAGAAATACATTTCCTAAGTTTGAGGTCAGCAATATGGTATAAAAGATATGTATGTGGTAGTCAGAATATGCTTACATTTTGACACTTTTTTGACAACAAATACCTGTAAAAATGAAGCAGGGAAAAGTGTAATTACTACCAATTACTAGTTTACCATGGTATAAAAATACCAACAATGTAAGCAGGTAGAAGCTGTAAAAGTGTATCCACAAAAGAGCTCAGTTTGTGAAGATGGTGGAAAAAAGACTCCAGGTCTAAAGGTAAGGCTGAAAGGAATGTGCTAATCCCATACAAAAGAATATAGGCTCCTTTCAAACCAGAGGGTAGAGCCAGACATATTGCAAAGGGAGGGCAAAAGCCCCCTTCCCTAAATGACACTGACCACCAAGAGTTAAGGCTGTGTCCTGTTTAACTGGTTTGGAAAGAGAAGATGCATGGCTGCCGAATTTTTCTTCTTGAACTGTACTTGCAGTAGTCTGTGAAGAACAGAACTTCAACCTTTCTCAGCCTTCAAGTCCTACAGTAACCCATGGATTGTCCTAACCCCAGAGCAGCCATCCACCCCTCTGCTTTTTACTGTTCCCTATAATCTCCCTTGTTGAGAAGACTCCTGCCCTTTCTGATGACATTTAACCTGCTGAGGTGACTTCTACTCCTCCCTTTTCACTCTGCCCATCCCACTTCTCAATCTGAAGTGACCCTCCCATGAAGCAGCCCTGATACTGTCTGGAAGGAACACATCTCCTTTCTTGCAGGCAGCTCCCAGTGCAATCCAGTGTGCAGCAGGCAGAATAAAACAATCTCCCAGTCTTCCTCCCTACAGCCTCGCCTACTCTTTTTGACAAAACACAATGTACAGTAACTGTGAGTAAAACCATTAAATAGTTGCACAATCCATGAAAAATATCGAATGCCATTTTGTGATTTTTGAACTTTATGTCACAGAAGTTTGATATGCACAGTCATCCTTGCAGGACTGATTTGTAATACTTGCATCACTGAATCTCTCTCAAGAATACTGCCACTGTATTTCTATGGAGTGATCCATCACAGTGTAATTTTTATGAGAGTTGCATCACACCCGTAGTCCTTTACCCTTTTATGTACTATTGTGACTGTATTTCCAGGAAATCTGAGCTGGGTAATTTTCACAAAAGCTTTCTATCAGGCATGTTCCTTGTGGCGTCCTTAGGTCTTCATAAGCAATCTGCAGCACATCATACCTATCTATGAGAGCAGCCTTGTAGAGACAGATAAAGTGGGATTTTCAAAATATCTAAGGGAATCTAACTCCTACTTGGTTTGAGAAACCTGTCCTAAATTAGAAGATAAAGGGCTTTTGCTATATACTGCTTTTCCAGTTCTGATTTTCTTCTTACTTATGAACCCTGATCCCATTCCCACTTTACCTTGCTGAGTTTAAGTGTTTTTTCAGGTTCCATTTCCTGATTGAAAGGAAATAAAGACAAAGACAACAATAATTAGAAAATACAGACACCATCCATAAGTATCATACATAAACTAGTTAAAAGCATCTTGTGAATGAGTGTACATGTATATATGGTGTCAGTCAGCCAGTATCAACCTAACAACCTGGAAAGGTTGACAATATCTTTGGTGGAAAAGATTAGGAACTGTGTGTACTTATAAGCCACACGTATATGTGACTCTTAGGGCCACAGTTTAGTGCTGCACTTGGCAGTGCTAGGTTTAAAGCTGGATATTATATGACAAACAAACCTTACTCACTTTTTTAAGTTTTGGGAGGTAGATTTTCCATAAAGAGTGTGTTGGGATACCCAGAGCATTCCACTACTTTCACATTTTGCTGTCCAGGAAAAGCATGCATCTTAACCCCTTCAGGCATTCAAAATACAGATTTGTGCCTAAAAATGTGGCAATAAAAATGGATGACGATATTAATGGAACAGAAATGGTAAATTACCATACCTGCACCCAGGAAGCATAAGGCTATGGTCTTATGAAGCTTATAAATCTACTTGTACATAACCAGATTGAGAATTCTTCTTTCATTCAGATGACACTCAAGACGTTTTTTTTTTTTCCTGGCGTTTATTAAAGTGACACACCTCTGCAATGACACCATCCCTTGGGGTTGTGGAGCACTCTGGAGTGGAAGTGCTAGGAGTCATAGGGTAGCCTCTTGATAGTAATAATAAAACTTTATTATAACAATCAGTGTTCTTCTACTTATATACTAGTATTGTAAAATGCTTGTCTAAAGTGTTTTTAGAGTAAATTGCTAATGAGAAATAATGAAATGATGAAAATTCTTCCTTCCGCAATTTCTTATTTAAGGCACCAAACTCCCAACATTAACTTATTCCCTTCAGAGCCATATGACAGACTCTGGCTTACTAACTTCCTGCCTAATGGGTCTTTCTACACAAATTGGGCTTATATGGGTTTATTTTTCCCTGCAGAGAAGATAGCTGGATTATGCTTTTTTTGTTGTTCTTTATCTATTATTTACACAGAAAAACCATTCTTTTTTTTCCTTGCTGAAAATATGCAGTTATTCCTGGCACAAATAAAAGTGGTTTTGTTAGTGTAAAAAATGATCAGTTACTGTATTTTCTCTAAACTGGTATATTACTGAAATACATGTTGAATGTACAGCAAATCAAATTTTGACTGATATAATTGATATAGGGATTCAGATACTGCATATTTTATGGGTGTGTCCCAGTTTTGGAGATACCCACACATATTTCCTCTGATCCACAAGAACTGTTTCCATGATTCTCCTTTCTGTACTTGTACAACATTAGGCTTAGATTTAAAACACAGATAATATGTAATATTTTTTAACCACAGCTAATACATACTCATAAAACACAATACATACAATACATTTCTGTTTAGCTAAAAGATTAAATAGCTTAAATATTATCATGTTTAAGTATTAAAAGATGGAGTTTTTTATTGACAGAGAAAATCCAAAACATTGGGAATTGGAAGGGTTTTTTAGATATTACTGTTCTAAATACAAATTCCATTGGGCCCATGGAATTTTCTCTGCTGACATTTAGCTGTTAGCACAGGTGACCTCAGTGTCTGACTAATGCAGATATCATGATTAATAGAGGCATTCAGTCATGGGCCCAAGGAGATGACGTGCTTCAGGTGAGACTGCATCACAAGAAATGACTAGACACAAATTAACAGAAACCTGTCAATATCATGTTTAACCAGACACAGAATCTACCAGATGACTCCTCAGTCCTGCTTGGAGTTTAGTTTTAGGTAGTCCTGTGTGAAGCAAGGAGTTGGACTCAATGATTCCTATGGATCCTTTCCAACTTGAGATACTCCATGAGTCTGTGAGTCTGAGAGGTACTTTAAAGGTAGCAGCTTCCTCTAAAGGAAGTCCAAATTTAACTCATGTGTATCACTCATGTGGAAGAAGTAAGAATACAGTAAGCAATTTAAGTGTGAACAAAGTAAGGCCTTGTTGATTCAATAAGGATTACACAACAAACAGGAGACAAACCCTGGGCAAAATCTGGTCCCACTGAAATAGAATAAAAAAAATCAAGTATTGCCTCTATTATTTGAAAATTGGGAGTTCATTCCTCCTGAACAACATCTTTACGTTCAATATCAACAGCTCCACTGACTAGGCAGACACAGAAACATTTTTATTTTTAAAAGTACTCTGAAGTGGTCTGAAGTTACGCATGCATATAATACTCAACCCAAGAAAATACATGTTCAGCATGGTCTTTTAAAACTTAGGTTAAATGCTCCGAGCAAGTGTACAAAAATGCTCAATGGAATTATTACCATAATTGTTGGTCTATATTCCAGCATGGAATGCGTGTGCATTTGTGTTAAGGATATAAAATCAAAGTCAAAGGTCAGTCTAAGATATTGACCACCTTTTAGAATTGTACTGGTTCCTTTGCTGATAAGGACACTCATCCTTTGGATCAAGACAAAGTGTAAATGTGGCAGTCATTTAGAGATTGTCTTTAATAAGGTGTGTACAAACACCTCTTCTCTGTTATCCCCTTTGGCACTTGTATATCTCAGCCAAAACCACAGTAGCACACATGTAATATTGCATCACTGCTGTTGACTGCTCAGCCACTGTAAGAGGCTGAAAATTACTGGCTTAAGCATTGTTAAGAAGGTCTTCTGCCCATTACAGCAAAACTGCATAAAGGAGCTGTGACCACTGAAGCCCTCCCTTCCCTGAATATGTCTCCTGACTGGAACTGGACTGTGAATTATGCCATCTGACAGTGACTCTATTGTCCAATTATCTCAAGTTGAGGAAAAGTAAACAAGGCTGAGGGAAAAGAATATATCCACAAGGAAAGCCAAACCCCAGAGCTGTCCTGAGAATCAGCTCTGGCCAGGTTTGGGGTGGAGGAGGCTACAGCCCACAGACTCGTTTGCTGAGGCCAGGTTTGCACACACTCCTCTCAAACCAAGGGGAGAGGAGGTGAGTTTTTGGGGGTGTGGTGAACACCCATCCTCCCTTGCTGGCTTTTCTTACTAATTGTAAAATCCCCCCACCCTGGGAAGGCCACACACACAGAGGACACTCACATGAGATGCAGCTGAGGAGGGATCAAAACTATCCAAGTCCCCCAAAGTAGCCCCAGACTCATTCCTGAGGCTTGCACCAGAGGACTGCAGGTGATGCAAAGTGATGAAACCAATCCAGAGTCTATGGCAAGAGACAATGTAAAACTTCCCTGCCAGAGGAGGTACCTGGGTGTTCCCAACTAGCCTGAATATATATTAACCCATAGAACTATGTGTTTTGTGGGACCCTCTCCACTGAGAAGACCAGAAGAGGATCAACAGGACGCCATTGGGATCCAGAGTGGTGTTATTTTCTACTTAATTAGTCTTTCTCTCACTCTCTCCCCACCATGCCCCCCTGCCTTTTTCTATTTTGTCTCTCTCTTTCACTCTCTCCCTCACATTCACTGTTCAATGAAATCCATGCTATTGACTTCAGCATATGGTCTTGTTTGCACCTTAATTCAGGCAGACACATCTCTCTAGCAATTTTAATAACTGGATCTTGACTGCTGTAGAGGCTGACATCATAATTTTTATATTATACATAAAATGCCTTATAGGATATACTGTTTCACATTTTTATATGTATTTTTCTATATTCTTAAGAAATTCAATGTTAAGAATACAAAAAAAAAGAGATTATTTTTCACTGCTCCTCAAAAGTCCAATAATAGGTCTTATACGCTTTCATTATTTTAAAAGTCTGGTGCTTTGTAGAATTTCTAAGAAAGTTTCCAAGAAAGAGTTTTTCAGAGAGAAAGATATTAGATGATCTAGAAAATCAGAGTAATTCTTTAAAGTGGCAAAGTCATGTGTCAAAGAAAGAGTGCAAAACAGCTTCAGAAGAACAACACAAAACTGGTTCTGAGAATACACTGATAAAGTGAAGAGCATGAATACAATTTTCAGTAACACTTTTTGCCAGTACTATGTATGGTATGTATTGGTTTGCTCTTCTATTAACCACCTGATTTACAGAAAAACCTTTGACATCTCATGGCATCTTCTGTATTTCCCCCATATTTGCAAGTCTACCAGCAGAAAAGTTCTATCAGTTTCATGAAGGAACAGAAAAAGGAATGGCTGTATTTTGATAAAACTTTTCACAATGGAAAATACACATAGGTAATATGTTACTTTTTATCAATTAAATCCTTTATAATCCTTGACTTTGACATTGTCAGCAGTTATTTTGTTAAGATCTACCAAGAAAGTTAGAAACAGCCCAAATGTAAATCCCCCAACCATGAAAATATTTGGAAAAGTAGCTCATTATTGCATCCTTTCAGATACTTTCTCTGCCCTATTTTTGATCACCTGTTTCTGAAGAGTAAATTTACTTGTCTTGCATAGGCCCAAATTTGTTTGCCAAATAAGCAGCTTTTAGATTCTTCTGGTAAACTTAATTATTCTAGAAGCTCTACCATCAGTTTCTGCAGTGAGTGCTATTTTAAAACCGACTACAATGTCTCTACTATTTAATACCAGAAATCTCATTAGATAGCCACACACCTTCATTACAGATGGCTAGGGTGAACACTATATTGCTAAAAAAAAAAAAAAAAAAAAAAAGTTTAGACCACATTAAAGTCAACCCCTTCCAAACAGTAAAATCCAACATCTTACATTGGTAATGATGAGGCCAACAGTTCTTGAACTGCTACAGAGAGGAACAAGAGAAAGCAAGTTTCCTATAGTACAGGATTCCATATTTACAACATCTATAAAGGGAAAGTTAAAATCACTTTGGGATTAAAATTCAGGATTGAAAAGCTTGAAACTACCATATCAGGTACTTACGGTGCATGTTTTTTAATTAAAAGCTCCCTGACTTTTACATTCCAAAAATAGAGTAATTGGAATAATTCTCACTCACTGAAAGTGAAATGAAATTACTTGAGATCTGTGGCACTGAAGTGGACAAAATTCTGCTGGGGTGCAGTGAGCTGATGCAGGAAAGATCGGTATCAAATAAAACTTGAACAATATTTTCTATCCCAAATACTCAGAAACACAGTGAAATGAAAGCTAAATTCAGTAAGACTTCTGGAAAGGATTTCTGGTTTTCCACTACCAAGTTATTCTTGTTCTCTGACCATATATTTTGAGAAAACCTCATATTATTAAACAAAATTATTTTAAATTGAAAAGACAAAACCCAAAATATAGTTACAAAGATTACAAGGTTTTATTTTGTTTTAAATAAAAAAAAATAGCAACATAATTGGATTTTCCAGGATCAGCTTCTCAGCTGAATACAACTTTTAACAGAGCTCTAGGCTGATAGCTTCCTGCTTACCTAAGCTGAGGTCCTGACACATAAAATCATGTTCTTAAGTATCAGGATAGATCCTTGTTTTACTACAAGGTTGTCCTTAAGGATGCTTACATAATGGAGAAAGGAAATACTCCCTTCCTTGAAGAAAAAAAGAAGGAAAACCTTTACAGATCCAACTAAAATGTTTATTCAGTTCCTTCTACCTGTCATCTAATATGGAGCAGGAGCTATGTTCAACATCAAATATATCAATAAATTTCATCATTAAATGATTCATTTAAATAATAGAAGTCAGAAATTTTAACTGTACTATTGATAATCACTAAATTCTTTAGCTATTATGTCTCATGATAAAGGAAGAACTCCACCTACTTGCTAAAAAAGCAATAAAAATTCAGAAGTGGTGCAGAGCTAAATATGTGAAAATACCCTAAATGACTGAAAACAGGTATTCAGAATATAAAGCATATATGATACATCAGTTTATTTAATTTCAAAATAAACAATAACAAAAGATCCACATTGGCATTAGCCAACATTAGAAACATTCATAATTTTAACACTACATTCAATGTCAGGACACAAAATTCACTGACTTACCATAACAATAAGAACAATTGGAAGAAGCTAAATAATTTTTTTAAAAAAATGTTATAATCGTTTTTGGGATTTTAATTTACTTATTTTTCCAAAAATTTTGTGATCTTTTGGTCAACAATATGAAAAAAAAAATCAATATTTACCAGGTCACTCTGAAACAAAATATTTGGATGATACTGGGAATTTGTGCTAAGCTTTTATTACAGGAAAGAACATGGAATTTGGATATCTTGACTATCAGTTACCTCTAAAAAAATTGTTTTCTGGTGCCCAGTTCAATGGAATCCTATTCTCTTCTCCTTTCCCTATTCACTCACATGAAGTCCCACAAAATAGTTTCCAGCTTCCTGAATAAAACTGAGGAAGTACATTTATAAATAAATTCTGACACTTTCAATCTCAG
The DNA here is from genome assembly GCA_013400275.1 of Rhadina sibilatrix. NCBI lineage: Eukaryota > Metazoa > Chordata > Aves > Passeriformes > Phylloscopidae > Rhadina > Rhadina sibilatrix. The sequence goes on from VWYO01007737.1 coordinate 187,608, forward strand.
CATTTCCTTGCAGGAATATTGTCCCTCCTGCTGAAGTGAAAATGGAGCCTTAAAAATGCTGTTAAAAGTTCTTCATGTCATGTTTTATTTTGGTTTTACCACTGTTGTGACAATGGGACAGAAGAAAACATTTACTGTTATTTAATGAAGGAGAACATTCTGAAAGTCCTCATCAAAAATATCCTTTCACTTCTCTATTTACTATTCCATTTTTGTTTGAAAAGCTTCTACAATATAACAGAAATCTACACAATTCAGCCTTGTATTTTGCCAGTCTGCTTGCAAGTTAGAGCATTACCCAGAAAGCTCATGATCTGAATTTTGTGATCTTTTCCAAATTAAATGCTAAAATTATCAACCTGCTTCATTAGATAATGCACATGCTGAGAAGTCGATACACCTGCTATCCACAGGAGCAGCTGCTCAGTGACAGCATTTGTTACTGCTAGAATAGAGACTTTTGGGACAAAGACACTCTCAACTGTGGTGTTCCTCACTGTGGTGCCATGGGAAGGCCAGGACAAAATGGTTTTGATTGTGAATCTTGCAACAGTAGCTACAGAAAGGAGAGCAGGAAGTGCAAGTATGGCACTTATCATTGACATGGAGTGTCATGATCAGTATACAAAAGGGATTGTCCTCAGGCTGCTCCTAAAACATGGTTTGTCTGCGGGTTTCTTTGAAGTGAATGTTTCCTTGAGCAACTGATGCCTTATTGAAAATATTTTCAAGATTTAGCCAAGTAACTTATCTCAAATGAATGCTGCATTTTTAAGATATCATTGTGGTTTTAAGAGTACTCATGCTAAGAAAGTTTGTAAGAAATAAAAGTAAAGTAATTTTAGCTTATACAAATTAATACCATGTTAAAGCCTATGTTCAACATTAAGGCCATCGTGGCAGCAGATTGATCAAATTTTCAGCTGGTTTTAATCAGTAAAATTCTCTGGGTTCCAGTATAGCTCTTCTGATTAAAAGCATCTGAAAATCTGGACCAATTATTTCAGATAAATTATTCACAAAATAATGGGCAAAATTGCAAATAATTAATTTTATTAATATAGTCTGACCATCTATAAAGTTAGTTGAGTAGGATAAAACATTTTTGTGAAAACACTACTTGATAATTAATTGACAAAAAAAAAAGTTATCACTATAATTTCTTCCATGTAAAAAGAAAACAAAATAATAAAGTGAGGACGATAACTGCAGGATTTCTTATAGGATAATTAAAAAACATAGAAGTGGAATGTATAAAACTTGCTCTGAGATAGAAGAGTTATTGTTTAATTATCTTACAATTACATGCCTATTAATGAGGCTAATATGAAACACGGATCAGTTTGACTCCAGCCATCCAAACAAAGTATTTCAGAAGAGAACGTGGGGCAAATCTTGACATATTGCAAATGATTTAACTATATGGCTGGATTTGAACCCCTGCCTCTGAAAGACAGCCTGTTTATATCTGAAAATAGCAAGGAAAAATAAAGTAGAAGAAAATAAGTATGAGATATTTTAACTATTACTGGGTTCCAAGGACAACACAGTGCATTACTTCTAACATCAGGCCGAGTGTCAACAGAGGAAATAAGCTAAAAGTCTGAAATTAATTCAACATGCCATGTTTCCACTGCATCCTGGTTATGTCCCAAGTAAGCATAAACAAATTTAAATATATCGAATAAACATCTGGGCTGTTAATATTGTCATGTATAATCGAATTAGAAAACAGTTGCTTCGACTCAGTCAGCTTTCCCAGGTACTAGAAGCACAAGTAAAAAAGTCTTAATTGTGCAAGCCAACACACGTTAGACATTACCGTCTTGCAGAATTGCTCAAACAATTAAAGATTCTCTTAGAGAAAATTGCTACTAAAAGCAAAGGCTTTAGTTTTCGTAAATATCTCTGCTGCAGTTCCCAGGCAATTTATTTTTGAGATTTCTTTAGCTTCTGTATGCATCAGTAACTCTGCTAGCCTGGAAGACTCACAGAGCATTAGGCCCTGAAGTTGTTGTTCAGTTGAATATTCAGACATGACTTTAAAATAAAAGTCTCCTGGCTTCTACTAACATACTATTAGGGACAGGAGAGCCCCAGCATCAGCAGAATCCAATATTTTTTTGTAATCTTCATACCTGAGAGGGATGAAAGTTATTGCTGTGCATGTCACTGAGTTCAGCTCTTCCTTTTCTCTCTGTCCTTTTCTGGCTCCCGGTCTGCTATGTCTCCTACACATCCAGCACAGGTCAGGCTGTAATTGTTAGCTTGTGCTATGTGTTAACAAGGTTCTCATGTTCCTGGGAACCACAGCTGTAGACATAAAAAGTCTCAAAAAAGGGATTTGTCTCTTCCTTCACTCCTGGGCCTACATTTATAGTATCCTTTTATCAAACACTCTCTGTTAAATTACCAAGAAAAGGAAACCAGAAACATCTTTCCTAGTCAAGCCACCTTGTAATTTGTTTTTTCCCCTAAAGAGCCTTCAAAGGTCTGCACTGACACACTGAGACATCAATACAAGTTCAGGACTTGGTCTCATGAAAAGTTTGAAAAAGAGGAGAGTAATTTTGTTTTAAATTCTGCTACTTGTATTTCTTCTCTTTGATTTATAAATTTGCTATGATTTGTCTTTAAATCTCAAAAATATATTTGGAAATATTTTTGTGGAAAGGAAAACATTATTCTGACAGTTCTCTTATTCCCATTTTGTTCTGCTACGATAAGTGCAGCTAATTCTGACTATGGAAATAGCAAAGGGTAGCTAGTCTTACTTACTCTTACTTTCGTATCCTATCAACTATTAAATACTAAAACTATGGTTGTCTGGAGGTCATGACATCATTCTATGTGCTTTACAGCCACCCACGTACCTGGGAATAACTCATCTGATTTCAGCAGAATTACATTTTATCTCCATTGGTGCAAATAACATTGCAATCCCGGGTAGGATTAGAAAGGTGCTTATATGCTGAATGCACTTTCTGTCACTTTGGCATTACATAATTCTAAATCTCTTACAAATCACTTTCAGTTAAATAGGGAAAAATATGCATTACTCTATTTCTGCCCCTTCTCAAACTGAGAAGAAGCTCAGTGTTTTGGCTGCAGTTAAAATCAGAGCAACAAACCTCATGTTGATTGCGCTGTACATGAAAATACCCCATGGCATTTAAGATAGAATAAAAGTACAACTCAAGGCATTCAGGGTCAAAGATGAGACCCAGGTATCTTAAGCTCTTTGATACCAGAAAGCTCATAGCTTCTGCGTTTTCCCCAGAAAATTTTAAAAGGTTAAACTACCACCTTAAAATACAGTCTGGTAAGCACAAGCTAATGATGACTATCTAATGCACATACAGTCCATTTTATTTACAAACATGTTTGGAAGAGATCATAATCCCGCCTTCTGGTATCCAGGTTCAGGGTTAAAACTTTCCTCAGTAGGGAGTCCAGAGAAGATGGAGACAGAAACTAACAGTTCTGCACAGAAGAATGCAAAATTTTCAATGTGAGAGGGGAGTGGCAAGAGGAAAATTCTGTGTGTGCTTGTCTTCCTAATGTAGTAGAATATAGCTGCTCACTTGAGAAAGGGGCACTGCTCTTCACAGACTTGCTCATGCCTTTTGTCACTTTAAAAGTAGTTATATAGAATGTAGCTGAGATAAAGCATTCTTACTAAACATTTTTTCTGAGTGTGACTGTGTCTGTGTGTTGACTCCACTGCTCAGAGTTAAAGGTGGCAGAGTTGGGGCCTCTGTAAAGGAAAAGCATTTTTTTGCCATTTTTCTGTCTATATATAGCCAGCAGCTCCTGAAACACAATTCTTTGCTTTCAAAGAGCAAATATGATTTGACCAGGGAGACTGTGTTGTGTTTTCTCAGCTGTTTTGATTATTTCACTTTTTTTTTTTGCAGCTAGTTCTGCCCAAGTAGGGGAGCAGGGAGTCTGGCTTACAGCATGTCTTGGTGTGTTTCAGCAAATCAAATTGCTAGGACCACTGCTGAAAAAGAGGCCTTAGGTGGTCAAGAATCTGTGATGACAGAAAAGGAAACATAAGATTCATGTCTTTAAAGTTTGGACTGGAAGTGACATTAGAGAACTGTTCCCAGGGCTTGTGAAGAAAGCTGGTTATGTGGAAACACTGTGTTTACATTTAATGCAGTCAAAATCTTTAAAACAGCTTGTTTTATACATCCAGAGTTGTCTACATAGAAATTAAATCTGTATTCTTTTCCTATGATCTACAGTCCAAAATATCTATTGTAATATGCTTCTCTTTTTCATAACGTGATACCATGATATAGTTGATATTGGTGTACTATGATTCTGAGGCTTATAAGAATTCTGATATCAATATAGGCATATATTTGCATTTTCAATGTAAATATAGTCTTATTTGTTGGAATTTTTCCAGTTAACTTGATTTGTTTTCTAACCCATGTAGTCATTCTCTGTCACCATTTGATATTTCCTCATTTGTGAGCAATTCATACAAATATTCCTCTGGTTCTTTTTTAACATATCCAAATGATTAATTAGGACACTCAGACACACTGTGGGAAGTTGAAAAGACACTTTTAAGGTCATTTGGTCCAATGACAATCTGCATTTTTTCCTCCCTAAACTGGTTGCAAATTCCTTACATGTGTTTGTCATAAAATCAAACCTGCTGTTTGCATGAGAAAGTAGAAGTTGGTGCCATTTCACACCTGTTGTTATTCTTGCTCAGTAAGAAAAACTATGTGTGAAATACATTACTGTAATTGCCTAACTATTTGCAGAAGATTTTTTTTTTCTCCCAGGCAAGACTTCTAACATCGTCCTAAAGCCTTTGTGGATGTAAATCTTTAACCTTAAACATAAAACGTTTATGAGGAATCAGAACCAGAAAGAGAGAATACATGAATTTTGTGAAAGTAGCAAAAGGAAAAGAAATTAAAATATCACACTACAGCAAGTACCAGAGGCTGCAGGCTGACTCATGTAGATCTCATATATATATAGTAAGAAATAATACCAAGAGGAACCGAATGGACTAATTAAATGAAGGTCATATTTGATTAATATTTCTGATGGCATTGGAATAAGGCAGAAGTCAAGCAGTACACAGCATGGAACTTCATTTTAGAAAGGCTTCCAATACTGCACAAACAGTACACACAAATCAGATTTCAGAATCTTTCTGCTGAGGTAATAGTGTGCAGCTGCCAAAACCAGACTGCTAATTATTTTTTCTTAATGGCTCTGGTTGGAAAAAAGTAATAATGCAGAAAGGTATATAAGATCATCACTACAATTTACATGCATCACTTGTATAGTTTAAATTCTGGAAGCTAAGAAATTAATCATCTAAGTGACTGGATGCTGGCTCAGGGATTTACCTTAGTTGGGGTGAAACTCAGCACCTGGTGACTGAGGGCGACATGAACATATCTGATTGTTTCAACTTGCAAATTTGGACTGTGGCTGTTTGAGTTATAGGAAAAAAAAAAAAAGTTCTATGTTAATTGAACAAAAAGGAATGTAATAATTTCCAGCATCAATGTTATAATGAGATCAGCACGGTGTAGAATTCAGGTAGCCTGGTCCATCTTCAAACATGTACTTTAATCTGGTAAGCTTTTATTTCAGCAAATTCATTCATCTGTTGGCTTATCTAAAACTGTGCTGCAATGTCTATACATCCCTAGGCATATGAGTTATATAAGCATAATGGCATGGCCTGGACTCCCGGGAATAAAGAAAACAAGATGGCATAGAAGTCTCTCCTCAAAATGGCCTCCATAGAAGACCATGTGGTCCAGGGGACAAAGGCAAAATAGCAGCTCTCCCAGTCATGTGGTGGAGAAAGAGTTAAAAATAAGAGAAGACAGCAACCAAACTTCTGCAATAACAAACCCTCCTCTTCCTCTGAACAACAACCAATGGAGCAAGTACAAAAGCAAAGGAAACCTGGAGTCCAAAACCAGTCAAGTTCTACCAAGATGTTCACTCCACGCAACCCAACAGGGCCAGTCCTGGTGGTGGCAGCTCTGAACCCACAATGTCAATTTCTCTGCCACTTCTCGGCCCACTGGACCCAGTTGGTGTCATGCTGCAGGTGTGAAGTCATTGCCATGTTGTGGCTCCACCAGACACCAAAAACAGCAGCCCTGACTCCACCAGTCTCTGATAGTGCCTGCTGACGTGGACTTATGAAATTTGCCCTGAAACAGTTTAGGATTGTGAAATGCAGTTTCTTGGAGGCCAGCACCAGGGACGGCATTTAGAGAAGAAAGAAAGCCTTCTGCCTTGTGCTTAGGGAAGCAACTCTCTTAGCAGCCCTGCAAGAATGAAAAGAAAACTCTCCTTCAGAGTTCCTGACTCTTAAGGGGAATCCCAACATCCCCTAACTCTTCAAAACCAGGGTAATAAACTCCAATTTTGGTTTTGGCCCCTGGAGCTTAAAGGGACAGTAACAACTTTGGGCAGATTGGCATATGAAAGATACAGCGTACAATATATATTTTTTGGGTTACCAGGACACTGTGGTGGCTACCAGAATCCTCTTACAAAAGTGACCAACCAAAATAATTTCTAAAGCGTTAGTCTACTGAAAGTTAACCATCAAGAGCAACTCCATATATGACAGAAAAGTCAACCTCACAATCTGATGAGAAAATCAAGAGATGCATCTCTTGAACTTGCAAGTAATCACAACCTTTGATCATAAGTCCTCTTGTGTTCTTCAGTATTCCTTTCAAGGTTCCTTGATGCTGTAAGAAACTGTCTTGGGTTGTAGAGCCAGGGGTGTGTATTCTATTTCATTTGTTAAAAGCAGTTGGGGAGATGTTTTTTTCTTTATCTCTTGTAACTCTGGGGGGAGGGGGGTGGATGCCTTCTGATAATGGGCCATTAACACCTCCCCAAACTATACCCTCCCCAAAGCACTACATCCACATTCCATCATCCTATTGTGAGATGCACCACATTCCTCCTGGTAGTGGGGGGAGCCAGGCATTCCTATCTGGATAAAACTGAGACACAGGAACAAGAAGGCATCTAGCCTCGCCCAATCCCTGGGAGGAAGACCAGACCCCTTCTCACCCACTGGACCCTTCTCACCCACTGGACCCCTTTCACTATCACTGGACCCGTTTTCTACAGGATCATCTCTACTTCACCAGAGCCACATCTGCCACTCCAGGAGGACTCACTTTGGGACTGCTTCCAACACCCTGAACAACAGGGTGTCAGGTTGTAGCTCTGACTCTGTCAGGGTTCTCCAAAATTGTTGTTTGTTTGTTTTCTTGTTTGGTTGGGTGGTTTTGTTTTCTACTACATTTGTATTGTTAATATTCTTAGTAAAGAACTGTTATTCCTGTTCCCAAATCTTTGCCTGAAAGCCCTTGATTGCAAAATTATAAATTGGCGGGGGTGAGGGGTTTACATTACCCATTCTAAGGGAAACTCCAGCTTTCCCTGGCAGATACCTGTCTTTCCAAACCAAGACAGAAGCACTTGCAAGCAATTATACAGTGCATTGGGGAATATGCTTTTACTTACAGTACTGAAAAATTAAAGAAAAGATATGAATACAATGTGAAAAAATTATCAGCACATTCCATACTGCCATGGTTTAACCCCAGACAGTAACTAAGGCCCACACAGCTGTTCACTCCCTCCACTCCTGTGGGATAGGAGAGAGAATTGGAAGGGTAAAAGTGATAAGCCTCATGGGTAGAGAAAAAGACAGTTTAACAATTAACATTAAATAATAATAAGCAATAGCAACAACAACTACTACTACTACCACCACCACCACCACCACCACCACTACTACTACTAATAATAATAATATAACAAAGAGGAATAAAATCAAAAAAAAAGGCAGGTGATACAAATTAAAACAATTTCTCAGCATTAACTAACTTATGCCAATTCAGTGCCTGAGCAGCTCATCCCTCCACCAATGTTTTCCACTAGTTTTACTGCAGAGCACAATGTCATATGGTGTGGAATATCCCTATGGTCAGCTGGGATCAGCTGTCCCAGCAGTATCCCCTCCCAACTCCTTGTGCACCACCAGCCCACTCATTATTGGGGTGAGGTAAGAAGCAGAAAAGACCTTGATGCTGTGTGAGCACTGCTCAGCAATAACAAAAACATAGCTGGATTATCCACAGGTTGTGCACAAATCAAAACGCAGCTGCATACCAGCTATTGTGAAAGAAAACAACTCTATCTCAGCCAAAACCAGCACATACATGTGTGGCTTTTGGCCCCTTTTCTATTGCTCCTGTAGAAGCTATGCTGCCTACTGGAAGTATAATGGGCAAAGGCTCTGGACCAATGTGTGTTTTTCAGTTCCATTGACTAATTGATTCATCCAGAAATGAGACACCAGAGCTTGAGGCATTTCTCTGTCTGTGAGTCAGCTCTCCTCTCCCAGCAGACAGTGGGATCAGATAGTGGGTGATAAGAAATACCAGAAGAAAACCTGCAGGATTTGGACAACCACACATTAGGAAACCTAGGGTCCTCAGGGAGAGCATGATTACTAACTGCAATAAGATGAATGTGAAGCTGTTCCTGGCATCTTCCAGTGAAAAAGGTGCTAGGAAGAGCACTTGTCTTTTGCATTAAGGAATACTTGTGCAAAATGTAGTGGCTATCAGACCTATCAGACCTAGTTCCTGAGAATTTCATTTTTTCATTCTTTGGCTGCAATGGTTTCTGCAGAGATTCTGAATGAAGCTGCAGAGGTCAGCTTCAGCACAGAGGACAGGGAAAGTGCTCAAGCACTGCAGTCTGGCCTGGTACAACCAAGGTGTATGCTGCCACAGGTGTTTCAGCCCTGGAGGTTTGAACAAAAGGTAACCTAAGATCCAGATCTCCCAAATTCTGACAGTCCTAGCATGCCATCACTCCAAAGTCAGTGTTACCAGTGTCTTCTAGAAGACTCTGAATAGGTGCATCAATAAAGATCCCTTTGGGGACAATCCTGGCAATATCTATTTTTTGACTCCTTAAATAACCCTTATGTTCCTTGTCAGACAAAGTGGCGGTGCACAAAAACTGTAGACATCAAAAGATACTAAGAGAGCTAGGCATGGAGTGGTCATTTTATTGCTTTGTTAAAAGTCAGCATCTAAAACATGCCTAAAGTAGTCCTAAGGCATTTATGCTCTTTGAGTCTTGCTTCAAAAGATGGTAAAAATATAAGTCAAAGAAATACATACTTAAGAGTGAAAAGACTTTTGGGGGAAGTTAAAATTGTGTTTCTTGTCAGAGTATTCCTCATAATCAAATATCTCTGACATTTCTTTAATTTCTCTTGTCATGATATATATTAACAGAAGTATGTGGTGATTTTATTCTGTTCTTTATTACTCAAGTGCCATAATCTGTGAACTATAAATTTAGCTACAGAATTATAGCTAAATAATTTAGTCATCTTACCCTTTAAATTAAGAGATGTTAAAAGGACCAGTGCAGCCAGGGATTTCTGAATTATTTAATTCACCTACCTGAAAATATGATAGTCCAGCAACATGGCCACCATTTGAATACTCAACTAAATTATATCTGTTTATTTAAAGTGTTTTGTCACCAAGCAGTACTACAAACAGTATGGTTCTGATTGAAACAACAACTTTTATCCTGGCAGTCCTCCTTCTCTCTTAACATACTTCAATTATTTATTGAAGGGTATTTCCCATGAGGTAATAATATAAAACTGAGGTTAGCTGTATTTCTCCTTTCTCTCCCATATTTTCACCACTGATACTAAATAATGTAATTTCTGCAAGCATCATAAATTGTAAAAATCAGTGCTCAGCAGGGACTTTTTCTAGCTCTAAAGCTGGAGAGCATTGCAGCCACAAAAGCTGTCAAAACACAAGTGAACAGATTCAGTATTAGAATTTTTGGCTGGTGCACAACTGTCTACTTTTATTCTGTGACCTTCATATTCCTACTCCCCTTCCCCTAACAGTGGTTGGCACTGTAGACATACCTTTATTGTGACTTAGTGGTTTTGTGGATGGTTTTGACAAGCACTGCCGTCTTAAGTACTCTTTATATGAATTACAGCAATAAATAAAAGGCCATAGGTAACCTTTCCCCCTCTCCAGAGCTTATTATATAGTGTTTTGGTGCAGACAACACTAATACTTTTAATTTTACCATCTTTTACCATCTTTGTCATCTTTTTTCATTTTTTATTTCCTAAAATCCTGTTAGCATTTTAGGAAAAATTGGTTTATCTAGTCACAATATCTACAGACTTTACATCATAAAGTCAGATGCCATGTATGATCTCTAGAAGTTACAGCAGTTAATTTGCACACAGACATTTGTTTGCCAGAGCTGAGCACACGTCTGGGATTTGGCACCTTCTGTGTGAAGTTTGCAGATGGTTGGTTCCCCTGTGGAATTCTCCAGCCTCTGAAGGAGGGGTCAGCTCACCTTCCATCTACTTCTGCCATTTGAGCCCTCTGAGGGACACAGAGTGCCAGTCTAATCATCTCTGTGCCTCTCCTGATGAAACTGTCTACCCCAAGAAGAAAACTGCAAGAGTTGCAGACACAAAAGATCAAAGAAAGGAGCATGTGGCACAGTCTAATGAAGAATACATCTAGCTAAAGAATAGGGAGCATGGGCACTACTTCCTGCTACAAAAATATTTCAGAAGATCTTTTTTTACCTGAAATGCAAAGACATTCCTTGAACTAGGACCCAAATCTGGGCATTCTGGTAGCAATTTCCAGCCACTAAGGTACAAAGGCCTTTGTGTTTATGTTTGCTGTCCTTTGGTCTCTTGTCTTTAAGACATGGAAGGAACATCTCTATCCTGTGAAAGTTAGAAGATGGAAGCTTTTTCTTGGCCTCTGGTGTTCTTTGGTTATTTTTCTATAAGAACTTGCCACCTACCAGGCCCTTCTAATGCAAGTGCAAACAGCAATAGTCTCAGCAAGTGGAACAGTCCCAAGAATGTTGAGAAATGTGTTTGCTCTGCTTGTGGAATCTAAGAATCTAGGAGAAAACAAAGATTGAAAATGTTCAGCACTACAGAGCTGCTCACATTTCACAGGATTCTTCTTCTTTAGTTTAAAAACACTTTAAGATATTTTTATTGACTCTTTTTTCCCTTTAACAGAAGCAGCAATGATAAACCTTCAGCAAATAATAATCAATTTAGATTTTTTTTAAAAACAAGGCAATGATGTGCAGCTCTGCAATGTGTGACTTCTATTTGTAATATATTCATAGCATATAGTAGGTTAATAATAGTATAATATATTTCAGACCTATGAAGAAGTTTAACTTTTCATTGTCCTTTTCCATAAATCTGTAATATCATACTGAATTATTGTGTATTTCAGTAGAAATTTAGCCTATGATAACATGAATAGAAATGTGAAGAAACACGAAAAATCAACAAGTTTAGATTGGCCTTCTATAACCTGCCAATATAGACAATTCACATAAAACTTTTACTTTCAATTACCCATCTGGCATTTTAAAAAGTAAATATTTGTGTGTGTACAAAGGGGAAACTAAAGTACCAAATGTCTGGCTACTTTATCAGAATAGCACTTTACATCTTTTAAGAAGCTATCAGGCTATTACCTATGACTAATATACCAAGTTGCAATGCAGCTTTTATTCAAAATTTAGTACAGATAATAGTAACATAAAAGCCACCCTCTGGATCTTATAATTAAAAGGACAAGAGCCTGAGAGTCATAAGAAGGGAACGTAAAGTTAATTACTTGCTTGCGTGCAGAATAAGAAGTCTATAATCTTAAGTAGTAGCCAATTTATAGGTTTGAATTCCTGAACACTAATGTATTAGGAGAATCATTTCTACTTCTGATAATTTCTTCATATAATTATGATTAGACTCTTAGCTGTAGTTTAATTTACTATGCCACTTCCCAACACGCCCCTTTCTCTATGGTTTTGTTTACCAGAGCAAAGATTTCAGGCACTAATATTGTCTGAAAGCTTACAGTAAATCTAAACAGTAAATATGTTTTACAGTCAGTTGTGGCAGAAAATAAAAAGTACTTGTGTATTTCTTAGTAGATAGAAAATCAAGTGGGGGTAAAATATATTCTTAAATATTAGCTTTACTCTGTTTACTCTAAGGGTAAAATTAAGGTTTACTCTAAAAATAAATAGTGTTTTCTCCAGAAATAATTTTCAGCTAAAGTTTAGTGTCTATGGCAATTTTCCAAATTTTCCGTTTTCTTTTCAGTGTCACCTCCTCTGGCAGATCAAAAGAGTCAAGAGGTACAATACTGTAGATGCAGAACTAGAAGATTTTTCCAAATTGCTCTTGAAAATTCTTTATTTCCTACTATACATCATGTACAATGCTACTTCTTTCCTATTCTAAATGAGAAATAGAGGAATGAAAACTTACTTGAAAAAATATTTCAGGATTAAAGCAACAGCACAAACAGACTGTATGGTGGCCAAACTGAATAAGTAAATGGAACTTTTTAATAGTAAAATATGGGAAGGAAGGAAGGAAGGAAGGAAGGAAGGAAGGAAGGAAGGAAGGAAGGAAACCAAAGGAAACCACCTGTATTTCAGAAGGTGGTAAATAAGTTATGAAAAACTGCAAGTTTATCAGTTTTCTATGACTAACAGGCAGGAGGCAAGACCTTGCTGTATTTTAATTATACCCTTAAAACAATTCCGATAAAGAAAGTCCACATTCCATTTGCATAATCCTGAATAATGACAAAATAGAAACACATTCATGTTTTTCTCTAATCAGATGCACAGACATTTCAGCATGATTATTGTAACATAGATATGCTTATTATGTCTTCAGTAAGACTAGCTGAGCTTGCTTTCTATGACATGTATGCCTAAAATTTCTTTCCTGCCAGTAGCCAAAACTCTACAATAAGCATCACTTAATCTGCAGGACAAATTAAATCTAAGATATGTATGTGTGTGTCCATGATGGTTACGTGAGTAATACACTTTCAAAATCCTCAAGTAAGTCTGAATGTCACCTTACATTGTCAAAAAATAAAAAGATTAATTAAAAATGTACCATTATGTTGAAGTCCCACAGATCTTCCTGAATTCTGAATCAGTGAATATGCTATTTTCTCTTCCATTTAAAATTTTACTCCCCTAATTCCTATTTTTCTAAAATTCTATGTACTGTCTTATTATGTCTGTTCATGTAATAGTTAGACACACCCAGCCACTTTCACTTCCACTGCCATTTATAAATTTGTATTTTTAATACAAATTAGATTGTTCTCTGTGCTTTCTAAAATAAAGTGTTGCCATGGCATATAGTTCAAGATAAAATGCTGGTACAATTATAGCTGCATAATATCTTGGATTAAATTCAAATTAAATAAAATAATTTCCCAGAAGTGACATAATACCTTGGTGGATCTGTGTGCAATACTAAGTTATTAGGGCATAATTGTAGAAAGCATGATGTCTAACACGGAAAAAAATTCACATGATGGGGTGAAAATACAATTATTGAAATAAACTTTCCTTTCCTGAAATAGACTAAGACATAAAAAATACAGTAACATATGGAGGTCATACTTTTAAGAATCATTTAATGGTTTACTTTCACTCTTCTACAGATGCACCATTATGTCATTACATAACAATTGATGTCATAACCAGTAACAATGGCATTACCCCGAATTTGCATATGCAGTAGTTCTTTTGGGCTGAGCATTCCTTCACCCAATGAAGAGACTCGACCCTATAAGGGATCCTTTTTAAATTCAATAAATCTTCTACCTCATGGGACTGTGAAGAGGTCTTGATATTTGTATTTTGGTTAGTAAGTGATTAAAATGGTCTAACAAATAGTTAATATCATTTTAACTAATGATCAAAGAGTAAGAGTACCAGTAAGGACACCCCTTCCACTGCCGTATACATACAGAAAGTGAATATTTGTTCTTCTAATAATGACACATATTTTTATGGGTTTATATTTGTAATATATAAAAGACTTACATCTGTTCCATAGCTTTAAGAAAGACTGAATAGAGGATTTGTTTTATTCTATCAGAAGATCTCTTGACAGTATTTGACAGGCCTGTAAAAATGTATCCATTGGAGTCACATTAAAAGGTATTTTGATGTAGAATTTTAAAAATCATAAAATGAAGACCAGTTCTCACTGGATTTAGATCACATTTTGAAATAAAGATTGTGGAATGGCACTTCCTGGTATCAGAGAGGACATACTACCCTTCAGAGAAATATATAAACACAATTTCACTTTTTCTTATATTCACTGATAAATAATAACACCAGAAAGGAAGCTTCCTTTTTAAAGAGAAAACATGTATAAGAAACCAATTAAAATTCACACAAACTTAGACAATTGCACTATGACATCAGAGTATAAAATTATCTTGGAATGATTTGCAATAGCATATTCTTGCAGCACTGTGTCACAAGGTCACTTATGTTCATTCTGTCTTCCAAAGGACAGGATGAACATCTCGGTGAGCGTTACGGCCATGCAGCTGCCTTACAAGTGCCATGCAGCTGCCTTACAAGTGCCTGCCTCCAAATCAGTCAGTACTTGTCTTAAATCAATACCTGTCCTAAGTTTATTACTCCAGAGTAACACACCTATGATGTGATATTGTCAGTGGTCCTGTGCCTCTCTTCATTAGGTGCAATTCCACTGCTGCTATTACTGTTCATTGATAAGTACATCACCTTCCCTCTTTTTTGGCACTCAGTTTTGCAACTCAGCAGGGTTAATTTCTCAGCAACAGCAGTGGAAGGAGGTGTGAATCAGATAGCAAAACATAATTTCAACCACCCACTGCCCTATCATCACAGGATCAGGCAGGAATCAGTATAGTAGATAAGGGATACTGTCTTGGAGCAATTGATTTTGTGGTTCTATAATGCAGTGACACATATTTGCTGTATATGTCCAATAATGTACTTTCTGGAAACACAACCACATTATCCTCTGCTTTAGTTTAATTGATTCTAAAACTGGATTTGTGTTATTGTCCGGATTGCTGGGTCTGGATCTCATTATGTATTTCTAAGAGTATGTAGTCCACTTATATTTGGATATAAGGGTTTGGATGAATCCTTTTAAAAAAATCTTCTTTTATTCAGGTTAAGATACAGAGCCAGAATACTCTCACAATTAATGTCTTTCCATTCTTGAATCTTGAATGTTATGTCAACCAACCCAATAGCCTTCTACAGAGATGACCGGCTTCACAAATAAGGGCAGAACAGCAGAGAAAATGCTGCTCTCCACAGCCTGGAGAACTTCTGGAGAACAGAAGGCTCAGGAGGTGGAGATCTTATCAGTGTATATAAATACACAATGAAAGAGAAAGGAGAAAAAAAGGACAGGCTCTTCTCAGTAGCACCCAATGGTAGCACACAGGACAATGGGCACAAACTGAAACTCCGGACATTCTCTATGAACATAAGAAACCTTTCTACGGTGTGACAGTGGCACAACTTGTCCAAAGACACCGTGGAGTCTCCCTTCTTGGAAATGTTCAGAAAGATACTGGACATGGACATAAGTACTGGATAAGTACTGGACATACTAGAGCATCCTGTTCTAGGTGACCCTGCTCTAAGCAGGGGGTCAGACTTAGTGATCTTCCGAGGCCCCTTCTAATCTCAGCAATTCTGCAATTCTGTGTCCACCCCTCTTTCTTGCTCACTCACATCTTCTGTTGGTTTGTACTGAAGTCCACCAAAAGCAGAATAATTTTAAGAGACTTCCACTGTTGTCAGAATCAATTAAATTAAAATATTACTTACTAAACCAAATTCTCCAATTTATATGCTAAATACATACATTGAATAGGAGCACACATATAACTGAGGGCATAAACAGCCCCATGTACTGTACCATATTTATGATGGAGTTCAACAGCTTTTTGTATTTGGTTTCTCCTTCATCATTTAAGCCAAAGTGCTACCACTGAAGGCAAATGAAAATATTTACAGTAGATGATCAGAAGGGGTAATTTTTTTAGGCTCATGATAAAAAAATAAAGCATAGTTTTATGCTTTGGGAATTCATCTCCCTCCCATGTCCTGCAAAATATAGTACTGAGACAGGTTATAATGGATCTAGTTTATCGGGTGCAAATACTGTAAGATATGATTTCCCCGTCAGCTAGCAAGAATTTGCTAATTATTATCATGGATGATTAAGTGTTTTGAAAGAACAGTGAGAAGGAAATTGCAGTGAAAAAAAATCATATTAGAAACTTGCAGCAACACTTATTATTCCCATTAAATATGAATCATTTATTAAGAAAAGTGACTGTAAGTGATACACATGCATTCACAGATAACCCAGTGTAAGGCTTATGAAATTAATGGGAAATAGAGCAATCTTTGTAATGTCCTGTGTAATGGCTAGATGGCTAGTCCCTGATAATATAGCATGAAGGACTTTGGAGGGTCAGGGCCTTATCTCCTTGCCTCACTTCTTGTTACTGTACAGCAAACTTGGTACCATGACTTACGCAGAAGTACCCAGGATATATGTCTTTTCCTTGATTAGATGCATTGTATAGAAAAAGCACAGTCAGACCTGGTTAGAAATGAAGTTAGAATGAGTAAAAATTAAATTAGTTGCCCTGGAAACAAACAGAAATGCTAGTGAGGGCCATATCATAGCAGACATTTGGGTGCCCTACTTTTTATTTAAAAGAAATAAGGAACTTAAGTTTAAAAAAGTAAATTATTTATTCAAATCCTATTTTACTAATATTGTTAAGAAAGAAGATCATAAAATCATAGAATGGCTTGGGTTGGAAGGGACCTTTAAAGGTCATCTGGTCCAATGGTGCTGCGATGAGCAGGAACAGCTTCAACTTGATCAGGGTGCTCAGAGCCCTGTCCAACTCTTGAATGTTTCCCAAGGATGGGGCATGTACATATGGATGTACCACAGAAATGGTAAATAAAAAGGTTTTTCAAAGGATATAGTGTCAAATTACTCTCTCTGCATCTATGTCCATAATCCAACACAATCTAACAGAGGGTGGCCATACATCTCCAATATTGAAGTTGCGTTTAAAAGGATTATGAACCTTTTAGATGGAATTATGCAGATGTTGAATTATGCAGATGTTTTCCCTAGGTTTTCAAGCACCACACTGAGGCTTTCTCCTCCAAAAGACAGGCGACCATCATGATATTTGCCAATACTGTGGTGGGAAGCTTTTTATATGTTGAAACCATTGGGCTGTTTCCTTGCCTTTAATCTCCTATTCTTTGTACAGTTCCTGAGTAGACCCAGTAACAGACCTAAGGACTACTCCATCTTCTCACAAAATATTTATAACTTTTGATGAAAAAAACCCATGAAGAATATAAAGGAAAACTGACCTGAACTCATTCTAGTGTTTGTTAGAGAAGTTATATTTGGTTCCTTGAGTGTGCACATCTGTAAGAAGGTGCTGGTGCCCAGGCCCTGGCAGCAGCAGGGGCTCCATGAGGGGAGGCTGGGGCTGCCCCAACCAGACACAGCCGGTTCCAGCCGGATACAGCCGGTTCCAGCCGGATACAGCCGGTTCCAGCCGGATCCAACCGCCCACCGCAGGGCGTGGCTGAGCCACGGCCAGGGCAGGGGTGCCTTGAAGATTATTTCACAAAGAGAAAAAAACACTGCACAGGCAGTTAGGAGTGAGGAAAAAAAAAATGAGAGAAACAACCCTGTCAGGTGGGGAAAAGAGGATAAAGGGGAGAGGAGGTGATCCAGGCACCAGAGCAGAGATTCTCCTGATTCACCTGCAGCCTGTGGAGGGAGCATGGGGAGCAGACACCTACACTGCAGCCCACGGAAGACCCCACATTAGGGCAGGGAGATGTTCCCTGAAGAACTGCAGCTCATGGAGACCCCACACCAGAGCAGACTTCACCTAAGTGACAGCAGCTCATGTAAGCTGCCGAGTCAAAGCAGAAGAAGAAGAGTGAGGAGGAAGGAGCAGCAGAGAGGAACCAGTGTCTGCTGACCGTAGGCTCCAGCTCCTCATTTCCCCTGTGCTTCTCAGGGAGCAAGAGAGGAGTCAGGAGAGGGAGGAGGAAAACTGTTGGTTTAATGGATGTTTCTCACTATCTGAATCTATTTTTATTGGCAACAAGTTAAATTATTTTTCCTCAAGTCAAACATGATTTGTCTCTAATGGTCATTGGTAAGTGATCTTGAATTTATCTCAGCACACAAGCTCTCTCATCCTACTTTTTGCCTTGTCCCACTGAGGATGGGAAATGAGTGAGCAGCTGGATGGGAGTCTGGCTGCTGGCCAAGGCTAATTCACCATTGTACATGAATCTTTTTCATCTTGAAATTTAGCTGACAGATGAGCAATCCTTGAATCAAAAATATTTCCACAGATTTCTCTGCAAATTTCTCATCAGAACATGAATGCTTTCCCTTGTGACAATAAAAAGGTAGGTATTTTATGTCTAATAGATCCCTTTCTGAAATCTAACATGGTTTAGATTTGAATAGAGCTTTCTCACAAGCTTTGGTTTAAGAAATAACAGGGTTGAACAGTGAAGAATAACAGGGTTATGGTGTCTAGAAAACATTTCTAGCTTAGGAATTTTGTTATTAGTAAAGCTTATCCTTGATTTCATTTGTAAATCAAGATATAAAGTCTGCCTTCATTCCTTCCCTTTCATTTATAATGATAAAGGATTCTTAAAAAACTCATGAGTTATTATGCTATATTTTATATTTATTAGTCTATATTTTGTATCTGACTCTTTGCTTCTGAGTAGACTCTGTTTATATTGGTTTTCCTCTTACTGTTACACATCATTTCTTCGATTTATCAAAATTGTTATGTGCCTCCCAAGGTTCTCGTGATCTCTCCAAAACTGGCCTTGTCAGCAAATTTTATCAAGCACTTTCATCTTTAATTCACTAAACACAGAGTTTCTGAGTAAGAAAAAGTATAAACTAGAGCTTACAGCTGGGAATTCCTCTGTGACAATTTATGGAAGAGAATTCTGTTTCCATTAAAACAAAACATTTATTTTTACATTTAATTATAGTCAAAATTTGAATAAACGTGTAACGTAATATGTTATAACTATAGACATAAGTGGAAAAGTGGTAAGGTGTGCCTAATTCTCTAGTTTCTATAAGAACTATACCAGCCAGATTAATGGTCTTGTATATTTCCTCATCCTGTTCTTCATTACTGTTTCAAGACTACATTGACTCCTTTAACAGACTGAATCATAAACCACAACAAAAATATGTACTTTATTATATATTTGGATCCTTTTGCAAATGCAAAAAGTCTTCTCTTATCAGGAATTTAGGCCAACAGTTACCTTCCATGGCTTCCAATACTTCCTCATTCATAATCTGAATCTTGAAATGATTACGGAGTGGAAAAAGAAAAAAAAGGTGAGGACAGAATAAGCTCACAAAACCCATGTAATGAATACATGGGCATGTCTGTTGCTTAGGGAATCTACCCAATCTGAGAAGTCCCAATTTATGGTTAAATGCAACTTCCTTCAGCGTAAGGGCTGGTGCATGCAGATAACATATCCCATTCTCCCTCCCCTCTCACCAGCTGTTCCTTCCAACTCTGCACAAAAAAAAAAATCACACAGCTGGTTGTGAGGTTTCCTGTTTCATCATTTAAAAACCTGGCACCAATGAAAAATAACCCTTTAAAGATGACTCATTCAAGAAGAAATTGCTTCTTGCACTATTTTCTGTCTTTCACTCAATCTACTTACAGTTTAACATTCAGAATTTATTGAATGCTGGCCTCAAGTCCATCAAAATGTCCAAAGAAAAGCTATGCCAGCTGAAGAAATTATATTCATGTGTACGGAAGCTAAAGAAGTCTTCTTAAGGGACATTAAAAACAGGTTCCAATTCTCAGCACTACATTGCTTATAACACTACAACTTCTCTTGAAATCTATGCTAATTTTGGGTGGGGTAGAACTAATTTTCTTCCCAGTGGCTGGCATGGGGCTGTGTTTTGGATTTGTGCTGAAGATAGGGTTGATAATACAGAGATTTTTTTTCCCCTCTGTGTGATCACTTCCAAAATCCATAGATCCACTCACCAAAAACTGATGTATTCAGTATTTAGCAACATTAAATTTTTTTTTACATATATGACAAATTTCTGTGTCTATTCATCTACAGGCAATTCAGCTCTATTAGAACAGACACTTCAAGGGCGCATAAGTGTGTGTATATATATATATACTATATAACTATATATAGTTATATAGTTATATAGTTACATAGTTATATAGATATATAGATATATAGATATATAGATATATAGATATATATAGTGAAGAAACTATATAACTATATATAGTTATATAGTTATATAGTTACATAGTTATATAGATATATAGATATATAGATATATAGATATATATAGTGAAGAATACTGAGGAAGATGGGAAGTAGGTCATGGTGTGGTCCAGCTAGCAAAAGATTACAAAAAAAAAAAAAAA
>VWYO01007737.1:208193-243247 GCA_013400275.1 Rhadina sibilatrix
AAAAAAAAAGTAATATAAGAAAACTAGACAGGGAAATGGGAAAAAAGAAGGCTGGTATCATCATCAGAATAAAGGAAATACAAAGATCTTGACAAAAACTAAGAGTAGAAATTGGCAGCAGTGCACCTTACAAGTCATTTCCAGAGACTTCTACTACAGATCCTGGGATACATTTTTATATGTTTCTTAGACATGTATGACTATAACCGTAGACATGATGTGACACATATTTAAAAAAAAAAAAATACTATGCTCCCTTGCAGTTAAAGTATAATGCAATAATCTAAGAAAGTGGAGAGAGCATGAAGAGTCAGCCTTATCATAGATACTTTCAGTTACTGTGATATTGCAGCAGAGATTTAATGGGATGCAAAACACACCTAAGTATTAAACTGTTTTTTCTTTCAGAATCAAAATCAGCTATAATTTAATCTGTCTTTATTTCACTTTTCACTTGTACTATGGCCTATTTTTCCACACACATTCATATTTGTACTTCTAAATATATTTACCTGGTTTTTTTTTTTTTTTTTTTTTTTTTTTTTTTTTTTTTTTTTTTTTTNGCTGAGCAGGGCTTACACAGAGCCAAGACCTTTTCTGCTTTTCATATTGCCACACTCAGGAGGAGACTGAGGGTGCATGGGAGGCTGGGAGGAGACACAGCCAGGACAAGTGATTGAGATTGACCAGAGGGATATTCCAGAGCTTCATGCTTGGTATATAAAGTGGAGGGAAGAAGGGAGATGAGGGGACATTTGGAGTGATGACANCATAATTTAAATTACCACAAAAGGCATACAGGAAGAAATTAGTGTAAAGAAAAATGCACTCAGAGATTTTCCACTGAAATTCTGGTTCTGAACTGTGTCTTTAGTTGGAAGACTTTTACATTTTTTTTATCATTCAGTAATCAATACTGCAATCAATAACATTAGGCACTTAGAATTTTAATGATGGAATTATTAGGGTTTTCTTTGTTTCATACTGCCCAATTTTCATGGATGTTTTTAGGGGGAGAGTTATTACCTGATATTCTCCTGACTATGGGATATTTATTTCCATATCCTCTTTATGTCCCAATGTTACATTTTCTTCCTCTGTCTCTGATAGTAACCCCATTCCGTGTTTCATTTTGCCTATAACACTACAACTTCTCTTGAAATCTATGCTANATTAATTTACTCCTTGCTTTGCTTTGCCTGTATGTGTGGCTTTTGCTTTCCTTATTTAACTGCCTTTGTCTCAGTCCATGATTTCTCTATCTTTTACCTTTCCAGTTCTCTCCCCAGTCTTGCTGATTGGGGAAAGAGCAAGTGGCTGCCTGGGGCCTGGTTCCTGGCTGGGACTAAACCATGACAACATCCCAAATAACCTGCTTAAACACATCCGTTGCTACAAATGAAATAAAATGACAGAATGTTCCTCTATTGATAAAGTAGAGCTAGCAGTATAATTTTTGTTGTCATGTTGAATGCAGGAAGATGGCTGCATTTGCAGAATAATGATTTGCCTCTACTTTCATTCAGATAAAAGCAATCCTTTTTTTTTCTCTAAGTCTATGACAAATTTATATTATGAGTCACTTTCTGTAAGGTCACTGTAGGTGCATTACATCACAGGGAGAGGTACAACTCAGCATTGCATTTCTGTATTGTATCACAGGAACCATTCTGCCAAGTTTTGTCAGCAGGATGAAGGGTCAGGTTCAGAATCTGTGAGTTCTTTGTAAAATTACAAAACAAAACCAGATGAGTGTTCATTCAAGCACCTGGAAAAATGAAACCCTCTCAAGGCTAAACGTAGTCAATATTTTCCTCTTTTCAAGTTTATATTTTTTGTGCATATAATAAAACAAACAAAAATAAAACAAGCCCAAAGCATTTGAATTAAGGTGAAAGAGAGCACAAGCAGCCAGGAATTAGCAAAATGTAATGTATAAAGCACATAGCGCAAAATTAATTTTGACAATAAATTTTTTCCTTTGCTTCTTTTTGTACTGACACAAGAATCCACTGAATAGATGTCCTGTTGACACACTTATCTCTTGGTTTGATTCTCTTGTGACTTGGATTTATTCCTTTTAGTTAGTGAAGAGTCAGATTCAGGAATTCACTTCTATGGGTCAATTTCAAGCCCATCAATGGAAAAACTCAGTGGCTTTGGACATTCACACACAGCTCTTCTGCTCTCATTATCAGAACCTTAGTACTAAAGTACCTAATTTATGATCAGCCCAGATTCATCCTGTACATTGTCTGCTCAAACAAAAAACAAAGGATCTTTCTAAACCTACTCCATATGTGGAGTACACCCATTAAATGACCTCTTGACCACATCTTCAAGCATCTTTGCAATAACCTGGTGAACCATGAGTATCTACTTTTGGATTTGTAAATTCTATTCAGAAAAATAGTTTATATTTTCTCCTGGATAAGCTGCTCTAAATCTGTAACAATCTATAACAATTTGAAGCAAAGAAATGCCCTTTTATTTTTTTGTGCCCAAACTATGCTGATTTTAGCTCTATGTTTATTTTGAGGACTTGTTTAACTTCTCATTCAGCTCTTAATGCAACTTAGAGTTTCAGCAAAATGTGTCTTCCCTGTGATTTCTTCTCTTGATTCAGCTGTAAATTGCAGAGTACTCATTCGGTTTTGACCCATGAAAACAAATGAAGAAAAATGATCCTTAGCCACCACACATTTGTTCTTTCTCATTTCTTTCAGCTGTGTCTAGAAGCTAGAAGATGGCACATCTAGTTTCTTTTTTTGGTGTGGAAGAATGACTAGTGAAAGCTGAAAAACACTATCAGCCTTTAAGGTCTTTAGATTGGAAATGCAGAATCAGTTCTGAGGTTTGGTGTTTGTATTTGTTGGTTCATATTCCAGTGGAGGATCTGGACCAAAGTCTAAATTAACCAGATGTGATCATCTAATAGGCATAGCAAAAGAATAAAAAACTGAAATATCATTATTTCAACTTTCCACTGAGTCATAACCCCTATAACTTATGATACTAGAAATGCAGTTGACAGCTTTCTATTGAAAAAGGTAGTTTGTCCAAGTTAAAAACAAAGCTACAGCTGGTTTCAGTGGTAAAGACCAAACTGTAGATGTTTAAATCTTAGAAGTGAAGTTTAGTTTCTGTTTGACCTCATAAATGACCTAAGGTTATAGATGATTTGAAACAGATGATGTAGAAAGAAAAACGATACCACCAACAGTTAAAAGATTGGGAATGAATTGAGGCTTTTTTCCATATGTTCTTCAGGAGGTAAAGACAAGGTTCTTGGACTCACTAATCAGCAAATCTGTTCTACTTGGTGGTCAGTTTAATTCCTCGTTCATTACTTGCCGTCATTTGGAGGGTCCTTGTTTCTAGTGTGATAACTAGTTTTCTGTGTAAATAAAATGAAATAGCATGAGGCAAAAGAAAGGGAGTTTTAAGAAAATTATTACCTTAAAAGTTCTTCACTTACACCTTTTGCCATTTTGTAACACTCTTATGTATGCATATTTTCTACATGATACCTCATTAGCTTGTGTATAGAAATGAGAAAGAAGTTGCTTTCAAATCTGGAGAAAGATTTCACTCCTGAAAAATAACAGGTCTCTTCTGGAAAAGAAGAGAAAGAAAAACAAGACTAGAAAAATGAAAAACTGTGCATGATTTTTGGTTAAAATATGTTAACAAAATATTGATTTAAAATCAGAAAAGCCAGGAGATGTTCATGGTTTCACTAAGTTTCAAAAACTCAAAGAGAAGACATTTTGCTTGAAAGCTGTCCAACACTAGAATAAGACAGGTTCATCCCAGTATGGCTGCATCTGTCAGCAATCAGTAGAGGGCATAACAGGTAAATCATATGTCTTAAGTTATTTCTGATTTATTAGAAACATAGCTCTGCATCCATTCTGGCTGAAAACTTCCAATACAGAAAGAAAAGGTCCATCAATACAAGATCTTTGATAAGGATTCTGTTCCTTAGTTGATCAAAAGTTGAATATTCTGTTTTGAATTAATAAAAGGGATGCTTCTGCTATCAGCAAACCGTATCTATTCTCTCTTTGCTGATAATCACAAAAATCCTTCCTTCTATGATGTTGCTCTTTTTCTGCAGGGTACTACTCTGACAGGGTACTTCCTATGATTTTTTTTCCTGATCTATTTCCCTCTTTCTTAAATAGGCATGAAAAGTTAGCAGGAAGATTGAAGAGGAGATATGGTCTATGAAACATATTGTATCTCTTCTACCATATCTATCCAGAACTTCTGAGTGACTCAGAATGTGGATGAAATGATAAGTTTATGAAATGCAATTGTATCACCTGTATAAAACATCAGAAAGCTCGTAGAATTGACAGAAACAATTGTTCTTGTCACATGAACCACTTTGCATGTAATTCTGTGAGCACTTCCAAGTGTTCTCAGGCTGCAGCCCACTGGCCCTTTAGCTCCTGGTAGAGATGGTTTGCCAACTGTTCTGCATATCTGTAGTCATATTAATTCTGATGAATTAATAAACTTCTATGGAAAAAAATAGTGTCAGTAACCTTTCTTCTCCAAAATACACCCCATTCTATTGAAGAGCACAACTCCACAGTAATTTAAATGATTTTGGATTTAAATCCAAAAATCCTCACAGAGGAGGACTGTTGAAGCTATTCAGGTCTTGTCTTTTTGCTGTCTTGACATTGTCTTCATTCACAACAGAAGGCTACATTCTTTTTAAATTGCATATAGCCTGTTGAAGCAAGATTCTAAAAAAACTCTCAAATACCAAAACATTCTGAAAAAACTATTGAATTATGTACAACATTTCAATGTGTAATTCTGACTTTGAGGATAATTTTATTTATTTATTAGATATTGTCTTTATCTCTGTTTTCAGGTAACTCAAGATCTATGCAAATCTTACTGTTGTTGATTCCCATCTTGGTTATTGAGCTGATCCCACACTTCCCGAGCTCTCACCTCTCTTTGCCAATAACAAGTTACAGAATTAAAAATGTTGAAGCATGGTCTAAATTTTCAGGGGTGGATAGTGATTTAAGATTGCTGAAATAGCTGGGAATCAAGCACATGAAATTTTATAGATGCAAGAGCTAGCTTTCAACTAGTGAAATGCTGACTGTTTTGGGGAAAATAAGCTTAAAAACAACACTAGAATTGAATGATTCAAATGATGCACTAGAAAATTCTGAAATATAACTGAGCTTATCTTCTCGGTTTTTATTCTTGTTCTGAACTGCTGTGCGGTACAAATTTACCATGCTGACAGTAGTGGCAATATCAGGATAAAGACAAAACAATAGATCTCATCTTTGTGTTGGAAGTTCTGATAGCAAAATTTAGAGATCAGCATAGTTATAAGCCCAGTCCAATTCTTTAAAGGATTAATTTACCTTAAGGATAGAATTTTTTAAAAATAACAAACACACCAAACCACACCCACTCCCCCACACCCACTCCCACACACACAACCATACACACACACAAAAAAAAGGAGGGGGATACTAGTACAAACACAGCTTCTTAGTTTGATATCCATATCCCTTCCAGGTTTTAAATGCAAGCAAATTACAGTAGCAGTCTTTTCAAAGCAGAGAACAATAGTTGTTTGCAGAGTTGTAATTCACAATGGCAACATCTTTTTTAAAAATTTTATTTTTACATTATGAAAAATATTTCCTGCCTATTTCCAGCAACAGGAAAGAATTGTAGCATTTTGTCAGTGCAGAAAATAAAGAAAGAATAGAACTACATCTGTCTTTGGGAGACATGGAGAAAGTACTTCTGGACACGTGAAGGAATGTAAATTAATTTGTAAGGCATCCCTTGCTCTTTTCTTGAATAAGTTTGGCAGGAGGAAGGGTTGGGGGCTGAGACTTCCTCTTTTCTAAACCCACTGAGACTGGCATCCCAATGATGGATGCAGGTAAAAATCCACATGATGCCATTTGTTTCAGACCCTTCACTGGCAGAACTTGAGGAATAACCTCAGTTCCAGTGAAAGTTCACCTTCACAGCTAACCCAGACTTAGGAGCACATTAGATTCCTTACATCTATACACTCAGCTAAGATGACTGTTTTCAGATGGCTGAGTTATCTAATCACCCAGCACTTTTGCTTTCAGTGATGAGAAGTAATAGTCTATAGTAATTCAGTCTTATCTAAGAACATAGAGTAAACTGCCTTCTGAAAATATCTGTCATTTCCTCTCTTCATTGAACAGCAAAGTTCCTTCTTGGAATTAGGAGAGGTAAATCTGGGCCTATTAGTCCCAGGGGCACTACAACCTTTGAAAGTGCTAAGGGTCTGCTTTAAACTTCTGCTAAAGGAGTACCAGGGTTTTGCTCTTCTGCTTGTACATGGTTAAATTGTTCTCCTAATGATCTTCTTTCTGGTTAGTAAAATTATAATTTATAATTCTGCTATCTCTTTATATTTGCTAAGTTTGTGCTTTATACTGGATCCTAACCACATGTGTTATTTGGAAATCCAATACTATGAGAAAGTGATGGTAGCACAAGGTAGGATCTTCATTTTGTAGGACAAAGTGCTGAATAAAAGCAATCCATTTACTTGCTGAGATAATCAGTAATTGTAACAGCTCTTGTTAACAGAGAACAGAGATGATTCTTTGACAGTTAGATTTAACATGTTCACATCAAATTGTGTTTGACTCCTTTTGGAAAGTTGACCACTAGTGAAATAAAGTAGCTGATTGAAAAATTTGATAACTTAAATTCACTTGTCCAAGTTTTTTCCTTATAATCTCAACACTCAGTCCAAAGAGTTATCTACATATGGAAGAAGGAAAACTCACCATCTTAGAGGAAGTCTAATGAAACCGATGACTGTTAGATTAGATTTTTCACACTAATCTGGTCTCTCTTGATTTACAATATCCATTTTTTAATAACCATAACAGTTTCTGGAAGATGATAATCAACCGGGCAAGCGGTGAGAATACATTTAGGTTTTTCCAATTCACAGCATTGTTGTTGATAAAGAGCTTCACCAAATAACTTGGTTTTCTCCACATGGAAGCAAGTGACATATTTTTGGTTCTTCAGTCAGACTGCATCAAATAATTCATATTTAAAACAAGGATTTTTTCACTCATACATTCAGCCTATCACAAATAATAATCAATAAAAATATTTACAGTTCTCAAAGAACTTTGTGGATGACATGGCTTTTAGGCTCTTTTACAATTTAACCTGTGGATCAAAAAAAAAAGACATTACTGAAATAACACTGTCCTTTAATTTGACACTCCAAAATTATGAGCATAGTCAAAAAATCACAGAAGTGTTACATTTGGATGGCATCTCTGGAGATAGCCTAGTCCTACTTCCAACTCAGAGTAGGATCACCTGAATAGGGTGTGCAGGACTGACTAATCTGGTGTCTATGATGGGAGTATCTGCATGAGTGGCTAAAGAAGAGCAACTGATGCCTCTGTAAGGGCTTTGGCATGGTCTCACTCAACATCCTTGACTCTGAGAGATGGATTTGAAGGATGATATATTTGACGGATAAGGGACAAGCTGGACGGATGCACACAAAGAGCTGCAGTCAGTGATTCAATGTCCAAATACAAAACAGTATTAAGTGGTGTACCTCCACATCAGGATCAGCACTATTCAATATCTTTATTAATGATACAGACAGTGATCAATAAAATCTCTTCAGTAAGAAACTTTAGGATTAGCATTTGTTTTCCATTCTTTTTTCAGAAATACCTGGGGAATATGATTGTAACAATATCGTATTTGCACTACAAATACTGCAAATCTATGTGCACCCGTGCACTTTCATTTACCTGCATAAACATAAAAGATTAATAAACAGGCTAACTTATGCTAATCTTGAATGGAACTGGTTTTCTGATCCTTACTGATTCTTTGCTTTCAGAACATATTACTGATTCTTTGCTAACAAAGCACATGCTTCATTCACCTCATGTGCTAGCCTGCATAAAGATGAGTAATCTGCTATTGCCTAATCTTAATGAAGACAACTGTATTACTTTATTGCTTGTTGTCATTACTTTAGATTTGCATACCTTCCAAAATGTAGTCTCATCCCTTAATTTCAAAGGGATGATTTGTGATTCATCTTGTCTTTTTTTCTACTTAAAGTGACAGAAAATTGGAAAATAATCTGTGTTTAAACTCAAGTTGGTAAAAACACATGGTTGTCGTTATACCACCATTAAAGTACCCAGAAGTTTACCCAGGTCCATTCATATATGCTAAGAAATTCCTGCTTAGTGCTTTCTCTCAGTAAATCTGCTGAGTAAATAAAACTTTCATAGATTTTGTGGTCTCTTCTCATTTGTCCTGTATTGTGGCTGTATAAGTAAAATCCTCAGAACTGTGTAACCTCTATCTGTAATGTCCAAAAATGCCTTTACCTAAAAAACACATACCCAATTTTTTTCCAACAGTTAGATCTAGTATGTATTGACCCTGTGAATTTAGTAGACATCATGAGGTAAATAAAAAATTACATCTACACTGAAGTGCATCTTTATGGCATTGTTCAAAAAATATGCTCATAAATCCTGTCTGCTCAGCCATGAAAAACTTCCAATTGAGCAGCAAACAAAAGAGCGAACAATTTTAAGATGAATTTCCAGAATGTTCCCCAAAAATTATTTCTATTAAGGAAGTTTTTCTGTCCTGTCAGCGGGTGTCACTTGCTCCAACAAAGCCAGATAGATTCATGAGGTCGTAGAAGGCACATGGCCTCTTCAGCTGCAATAAGGCTGAAGCGCATGGCCACAAAAAGACCTAAGGATTTCTAATACTTGGGCTCTGAAGAGGTTTTATTTTGTTCCAGTTTTTATCAAGACTTGATTTGAAAATAAAGGCAGGTGACAGAACCAAAGTAAATCTAAAGTGGAAAAGATTTTCCTGCGAGCAAGCAAGCAATCAAGGAGTCAGCTGAGCAGAATGATCCTACGTCAAATTAGAATGAGCTGCTGGAGATACCCAATGTACCAGAGTCTAACATACACTTAAAATTCTGGCTTTTTCAACTTTCAGCAAGAATGGCTTTTCATTTACAAGAAAATTGAGGAGACAAGACACCACCACTTTAATTTACCACAATAGCAACTGTGGCAATTTTAATTCCCAGAGAGGTCTGAAGAAATATTAAATGTATATAATTTTATTTTGGATTCCCAGCTCTTGTCATTGGGGATAAATCTTTGATCACCAGCAAGTCCCACAGAGAAAAAGCCATGTTGTCTATCAGGATCAGCAATGGTCCTGTTTCTATTCAAGTCATCATGCAATTTCTGGATGTTGAGAGTCCAAGACTGAGAAGGCCATTGTGACCTCTGAAATCTAGCAAATCTGTGGCCACCAGGTTTATCTGAATTTTCATTTTTTCTTTATCCAAACTTTTCCTTGTACCTAATTCATTCATGCATTACATCATAATCCAAATTTTATTCAACTCAGACTTTAATCTTTAGATTTTGTTATAACCTTACTTACTAGATTTGGAAATTTTTCAACTAGCAGTTTTCTGTTCCTTATGTAGCTACTCAGAGACGAAAGTCAAGTCTCTTTTTGCCTCTTCTATAGGCAACTCAGCATACACCTGAAACATCTGAGCAGACTTTACATTAGTTAGTTTGAGCTCATTCTTACACACTCTCCTGTGGAATCATGACCTGATTTTCCTTTGCAAACTTTTGTTTCTAAAATATAGATGTGCATTGTCAATGACTTTTTCAGTCTCTTATTGATAGCACAGTATCAAACATAGTAAGATTTTAGAACAAACAAACATTTTACTTTCTATTCAAGAATTATGACATTTATGATTCTAAACACAAACAATTTCTATAAAAATACCTTTTACTTTCAGTGTTTTCTTTTTTGGTTTTTTTTTTTTTTTTGGGGGGGGGTGTGGTGTCGTTTTGGTTTTAGTTTTGGTTTTTTGTGAGGAGGAGGGGTTACATTTACAAAACCTTTTTCCTTTCTCAGAATTCCTACAATCCCCCAAAGCTTTCGGTGTATTCAGATTGATTCAACAGCTATTAAAATCAGGTGGAAAATTAGGCTCATCTTTGGTGATTTTAAGGCTGAAAATAAAAGTCAACATATATTTACACAATGATGCTAAGTTACAGAGTCAGTTTTGAGTACAAAAACCTAAAATCTTTCACCTAAAATCTTTGTACTCATTTTGAGTACAAAGACTCATTTCACCTAAAATCTGTGTCTAAAAAGCTAGATGTCTAAGTCCAACTCAGTTACTCCCTTTATATATAATGGTGTATAAGAAGTGCCTTCACCAAATGACTCAAAGCATCATAAAATAGGTGTCTAAGATGAGTTAGTTACCTGAGTCACCCTCTCTAAGTATAGTTTTCTCTTCACTGACTATAGAAAGGATTATTATCCTAGATTTAGAAGAAGAGCTTTTAGATATTTCAGGAATCATTTCAGGTACCTATACAGAGATGCTGAAGATTATCTGAGCTATCCCCATGGAGTCAACCAAGACAACACAGAAGTTGAGGCCCACATCCATCTGTAGCACTCTGAGCACTCAAAGATGAGTCTCCTGAGTTTTTGGGAGAGTAATTTGACCAGAACCATGAAGGTCATGAGCATACTAGATGTATTCAGAATCAGGTTTGTGTGCCAAACCAGCCACTGAACATAGATGTGCATAGGCATGCAAATTAAAGCAACTTAAGGGGAGATAAAAGTGAGGGCAGGTTTCCTCAAGATTAGTGCTCCACAAACCCAGTTGTCCTCTATCTGAGTGGTGATACCACACAGTGCTGTGCTCTGCAGATCTACCAGTCACTAAGACTACGCATTAGTTAAACTTGAGGCATATAGAATCAAGCATCAGAACCTCAAAAGCTCTGCCTTATCTAGCTGATTTCTTGAGAAAGCTACATTTCTTTTAATCCACATTCCTTGAATTAGATCACCAAAACAGTGAAGCAAGGACAAAAAAAAAAAAAACTCTCATAGTTCAAATAAATTGTCTGTTTACTGGAATAATGATTCATTTTTTTCCTTTTCCTCCTTCCTTTCTGCTCAAAAAATAGTAATTAAATAATTTGAAGTAGAAGAGTTTTGAATTTCGTTCTGGCAACAAGAAGAATGAGATTAAATGGACAGGTTTTGGTCTCTTCCCACTCAGGGAGGGCCAGTTCTGGTTTAGGCACTTAACTCAGGGACCTGATGAACAAAAATCAGGTCTAACTCAAGATTATTTCTTAAAGCTATGCTGAGGCACATGGAGGTCAGGAGGTGATTCGAGATAGCCAGCACAGCTTCACCAAGGGCAGGTCCTGCCTGACCAACACAGAGGCCTTCCTTCAGTGGAGTAACTACATAACTGGACAAAGAAAGAGCTACAGATATCATTTATCTGAATTTTGTAAAGACTTTGACATAGTCCACAAAGCATCCTTCTCTCTAAATTAGAGATAGATAGATTTGATGGATGGACTGTTAGATGAATAAGAAAGTGATTGGATAGTCACATCCAGAGGGTAGTGGTCAAAGGCTCAGAATCCAAGTGCACATCAGTGATAAGTGGTGTCCCTCAGTGGTCCATATTGGAACCAATATTATTTAATATCTGCATTAATGACATAGACAAAGGGATCGGGTTCACCCTCAGCAAATTTGCCGATTACACGAAGCTGTGGTGCAGTGACACTCCTGAAGGACAGGATGCCAACCAGAGAGCCCTGGACAAGCTGGAGAAGTGGCCCATGGGAATCTCATGAGGTTTAACAAGACCAAGGGCAAGGTGCTGCACCTGGGTCGGGGCACCCCCGGTATCAACACAGGCTGGGGATGAACAGCTCCAGAGCAGCTCTGCTCAGAAGGATTTGGGGGTGCAGGGGGGTGAGAGGCTGGACATGACCCAGCCATGTGCTCTCACAGCCTGGAGAGCCAAATGTGCCCCAGGCTGCATCAAAGGCAGCGTGGGCAGCAGGGGAGGGAGGGGATTCTGCCCCTCTGCTCTGCTCTGCTCTGGTGAGACCCCACCTGCAGGGTTGCATCCAGCTCTGCGGTCCCAGCAAAGGAAGGACATGAACCTGTTGGAGTGAGTCCAGAGGAGACCACAAAGATGATCAGAGGGATGGAGCATTTCTGCTCTGAGGAAAGACTGAGAGAATTGGCTTTATTCAGCTGGGAAAAGAGATGACTTAGAGGTAACCTTATTGCAGCCTTCCAGCACCTGAAGGGAGCCTGCAAGAAAAATGGGGTGAGACTCTTTACGAGGGTGTGTTGTGCTGGAAAAATGGGGAACAGCTTCAAAATAAGAGAGAGAAGGTTTGGTTTAGATACAAGGAAAATACTTTTTATTTTGAGGGTGGTGAGACACTGGAACAGGTTGCCCAGAGAAGCTGTGGATGCCCCATCCCTGGAGGATCTGTTCAAGGCCAGGTTGGATGGAGTTCTGAAAAATCTGATCTAGTGGAAGTTGTCCCTGCTCAAGGCGGAGGGATTGGGATTGGAACCAGATGATCTTTAAAGTCCCTTCCAACTGAAGATATGGTTTGATGGATCAGAGTGAATCTATTGCTCTGAGGTACCCAACCCTATGTGCATTACTAGCCCATCTCAAGTGTGTTTAAGGTGCATTAGATGAAACTTCTTTCTCTGAAACTTAAAATAATACATTTGTTTTACCTCTATGATGAATTAAGAGTGTATAGGTGGCAGCATACAACAGATGGTTGACAATAAAGGTCTCTGCAGAGATTCTCTCTACCTGCTACCCAGCCTTGAAGGAATTCAGGTCAGAATTAAGACGCTCAAAGCATATGCAGCTATTTACATAAAAATGTCTGTAGGTATGCTGTTTCTTAAACTTTCCTTATATTCAATGGACTATTATTTGACAGAATCAACAAAATTAGAAGTCACCCAGCTCACCATAAAATAGGTAATTTGGAGCTGAATTTTGAACACTATCACTAAATATCAACAGTTGAACCACCACCATGAGGTGATTATTTGTCCATTCTGACTGCAGAGAAATCCTAGACCAAAAGATTAGCTCAGAAGCCTAATTCTAACATGGCTGGAATAAGACAAGATCAATCTCGTTGGTTTAATAGCAAGCTTTTTTCTTTGTCTTACTTTTGTATTCATCCTTTGGCCAATATTTCTGCAAATTTCTCTGCTACATTGTGAGTAAACTGCTTTGTTAGCAGTGGTTGCAACAAAAATGGGGACATATCCTGATTGTTTTAATTTATTTTCTCAAGTTTCTGTAGATCATTTTCAAAAGGAAAGAGGTAAACAGGTGTTGGCTTCTCAATGGAAAAATAATCTGATAAAGTGCTGTTTTCCTAACATGTATTTTTGGTTGCTCAGAACAGTCAGACTAGGGAAAAAAAAGTCTTTAAAAGAAAAATGACTTGTAATGATGAATCACAGCTGAGAAAGGGGATATACCAAATCAACTTCTTGGCTGTATTGATTTCAGTGTACAGACAGCTCAATCTCTGATGTAATGGGAAGCGCTGTCCACGGCGCTTCCCTAAGGACTAAGAGGCTTTATGCTATTACATGAATGTCTCCTAAATGAGGATGAGGATTAATTTTCAGAACTCTGAAACAAAAACTATAAGTAAGTTTTGCTCTCTCACACTCAGTTGGATCTGTTACATAGTAACTCCCACTGCTTTATTCTCCAAAATGCAGTAAATTGGCCCTGACTTTTTGAGAGTTGGCCTTATCTCATGCAATCCATGGATAAACGATTTTATTTTATATTGCTTTTCTAAATCAAAAGAGCAAATTATACAAATTAAAGTCCCCCCCAAAGTGTTCTGTTGAAATATGCACCTAGACATGCAGAGTTGGGAAAAACATGAACTCTTGATCCTTTTCTCAAAATCTGACATAGAGACCTGAAGTCAACAAATTTTGTTTTCAACAGATACAGGGTTTAGGATTGTGTCTTTACTGTTGGAAAGTCATTGATTAAATTAAATTAAATTCAGCACAATTTGAGATCTAGTCAAATCAAGCACAATGCTTTTCCACAAAGAAATTCTAAGAGTCTGCTATTTCCTTAATGATGTTAATGTTCAAGTATATATGTACCATGTATAGCACCTTCATGCTGAAATTCACAATATCTATTTCCTGCCTTTGTCTTTCTTCTTATTTGTATATAGTTAAGGGAGTGGAATATAATAATATGATCTGTTGAGAGCACTGAATCTCCAAATAAAATGTGTCAAGGAGTATGCTTGCTATATTTGACAATTCTTATTGCCTCAGCACTACTAAACTCTGATGTGGATACCCATAAAAATGCAGACTTTTAAATTATAGGCTCATGTTTGATATTGTTAATGGAAATATATTTTTATGTATGCACTAATATGGACCAATGGCACACAGAGCAAAAGTCATATTCTACTTAGATTAAGACTTTATCTGAGTTTAAATTTTGTTATCCTGAAACTTGATAATTTTTCTTTTGACTGAAACATGGAATTTTTTCTCTTTGTTGAATGTTTTTTGGTAGGTGTCTTGTTAGAGACACTGACAAGGCAGACTCACACAGAGTAAATTAAAAACAAAGAGCAGTTTTCATTTTAACAGACACAGATATCTTTAAAATGAGATACCAACAGAGCTGTTACTCTGAGCCTTTCATTAATAGCATGTGAGTTGTCTTTCAGTATTACAGCAAATAGAGCTGAAATTCATTCAACATGCAACAACAGCTTGATGTTTCTATCACTCCATGAACTGAACCATGGTACAGTTTCAGAATTGCATACAGCTTCATATACTTATGTTACTGAATCATTCTTTTAAGACAGAAGCTTAATCTTCATAGCCATCTTCGTGTTTAAGCAGGCTGGTAAATGAAAATGAATGTTCTTTGGAGAACAGCTGAAGAATACACTAGGAAATCCCAAGTGAGTTTCTGATCATGCATGAGATACTGCATGACTGACAGGCTTGTTCTTCCTTCATGTATGATGCATATAAAAGATCATGTTGGGTGACTTCGAACAGTAGGTAAAACTTAGGAGACAGATCTGTAGGAGTTTCTGTATTTATAGCATTATAATAAGACCACAATTAGTCATGCTTGCTATGGGCATAGAATTTATATTCAGATTTAAAATCTATCATATTAAAAATATACAATTAAGAAAATATATGTTAGTAAAGTTATGGACTGGTCAACACCTGACAGTTGCAATTTAAACCTTAAGTTGTGCCTATAGCTGTCACTTTGCATTTGTATCACACAGGATGGAGACATAGTGACATTCCTGTCTGACTACTGTTTAAAAACTATCTAACAAAATTAATCTTGAAATCTGGCATGGAAGACCAGATATTTACAGCAGCATGAGATCTTTTCCCCCCACATTCAGGGTGTTATGCATTCATACTCAAAGACAGTCAAAAGTGCTTGCAAGGAAGTTGCCTCTTACACAATTTTTCTTAGAAAACTTAAGATGGCTACAAAAAAGGAAGAGATTCTAGAGTGATTTTTCATCAGTTTCACCTTCATTTGAATGCCACAGAAATCCAGTATTACTGCTTAAATTGATTAGTCTCTTAGGGACTTTGTCTTCTGCACCATCACAAAGACTCAGACTGAATAAGAGAACTTTGGGAGAAAACACCTTGCTAAGTATCTTTAACCTAATACAATTAATAACACTACTACAATATTTTGGCCTTGCTTATTCAGTTGCTTGGGTTTTTCAACATTTTAACTATCTTCTTTGTAACTCAGATCCCTAAAACCTTGATTTCCAGTCCTTGCAGTAAAAAGCAGGTAATAATTATAATGCTTTCTCTAAAATGCTGTTAAATATTCAACTTTTCAACATCTCAGAAAATCTCCAGTTTCCAAAGGAAGAAAACAGTGTTTTAAATTGTCCAAGAAATAACTTCCACATGGGCTAAGCTGGACATTTAAATGTTTGCCTTTTATTTCATGATATTAATGATGAACTGGAAATACTTCAGCTTCTAAAACTGGCTTGATCTGAGCAAGTTGATCTTGATAGGACTTTTCGAATTTTAGTACTAAGACCTGTGGTAGAGAAAGGAGGAAAGAAGAAGTGTGAAAAGATGGCTTGGGATTAATTAGAAGACACTGAGAAGTTATATTTGCATCCTAAGAGAAGTTATAATGGTACAGGAATTTTAGGGTAAAATACAGTTGCTGCTCCCTGTCTGGAATGCAGTTGTCATGCTTGAAACCTCTTCCACAGTGATTCCCTGTACACACACACCTGCTAAGGGGATGGAACAGAGGGTGCAGCAGAGTGGAGAGACCATGGCCAGGCTCTGTCAAAATCCTTGAAGGGAAAGGAACTTGATGGCACTTTGCAGCTGATAAACCACACCTGTCAGCCAGGACAGATGGGGAGGAGATGTCCTGCTGCTGAGCCAACAACTGTGGCAAAATCTCTCTCTTCAGATGAACTTGGCTCATTGTACCCCAGTTGTAATATTAACACAAACCTCCATCCCAAAGTTACTCATCTCCATGATACAACCACCCCTCACTGGGCATATGTTTGAAATTCTTTTTGACTGTATCTTTGAAAGCAAAGAGAGAAAATTTTACACCAATCAGTAGCAAAGACGTTTATGACTAGAGTCACCCAAGCTCCACCTAAACATAGAGAAATAGTGTTAAATCAAGCTGAGAATGGGGGAATGTTAGGGAAGATTCCATTTTAACTTCTGGGTTCAGTTGATGTGCTGTACCTGTCTTCTCCCCTGTAGGGACATGTATGGTGAAGAATCACACCCTATGTGTACTGAACATACTACTGGGGATTAGAGCTTGTCCACGTATTGCTTTGAATATATTTTCACAGTCAGATACTACCACCAGCAATCCTTGAACTTCAAGCTGTCACAAATTTATATTAATTCAGAGTGATAATCCATAAACTGTTGGTATGAGACCTTCACATGGGCTAGCAGTCCCCAGCAGCAGAGAACATACTGGAGTAAAGAGGAACACCTGCTGAAGGATCTCCCTTTTGCTGCTGGTGCATCTCCCTGAACAAGCCAGTCCTGCCCTCCCATCCAGCAGTGAAGGGTCTCCATAACAGGACACTGACAGACTGGTCAGGCACAAGGGTCTCAACTTTCCTGGGGTGCTGACAGACAAATTAAACACTAAGGGTCAAGGAAATTTCCCCTTTTTATATGACAAACAAACATGAGCGGGGATTTCTTTTTGGAACTCCAGACTTAGATGTGATGCTTTTGTTGCCTTTTACTCAACCTGGAAATGAAGCTTGAGATAATTTTAGTAAGGAGGTAATATAAAAGCAGATGTTTAATGAAGGCCTTTAGGGGCAGTTATGGAAAGATGTCCACAAAATCCCACCCCCCAGGGTTGAGTATATTTTTATAGGTTTTAGGAAATTAGCATAGTTGATAAAAAGCACCAGTTAGGAGGATAATTAGGATGCAATTCCCCCCCAGGTCAAGCCCCTTCTCTAGAGTCCCTCTTTCAGCACTAGTTTTGTCCATAAAAAAGGTATCTTTTCTCAGCCTTAGTCCCCAGGAAGGACCAAGATAGCACTGGGGCCTTGAACCCACCGGGGCTTGGAGTTCTTGAATTTGTTTTGTCTTTCTGCTTAGGGAAAGGCCATGGAAAAGTAGCTACTAATAAAATAGGTGACAAAGTTACAAGTGTATGTGTGAAGAATACAGAGAACATATAAAAGAAAGAAAGCAAAACTGAAACAACATCACTTTTGGGCTGGTAGAAGCTAAAAGAATGAATGAGATATGGCAGTAGCACACAGAATATCAGATAAAGGTGAGAACACAGCAGTAGCAGTATGAGTGGCCAGGAGGGAGTGGTACAGATACAGACAGAGAAGAAGACCTGGAAGAGGGACTGGATGGGTGAGGCCAAGGCAGGAAGGTCCTCATTGGCAGAGGATAGAGAAAAGTAGTTAAACCATGTTATTATGTTTTTGTCAGGGCACAATTTTTTGTGCACATATTTGAGGGCTAAATGAACTGGATAGGGTGTGACCATCCCAGCATCAAATCCCATGGTTTCCCCAGAGGACTCACTAGAAAGGCTCAAAGTTCCCACTTGTTCCAGGCATCTTTCAAAAGGTTTGTGAGCACTTCTTGGATTATCAGTTGTTTCCTGTTTGTGCATCCCCAGATTGCCTGCTGTCATGACAGCTACAAAGACCAACTCTACATATGGCTATTCTGAGGTCCAGATATCCAGGCATTATGTTCTCTGAGCCCAGCTTCAGGCATCTTCTCATTGCTGATGACAAGCTGCCTTATTGGGGTGCACACCTTACACTCTGACCCTCAGACTATGTATCTTTCTGCTTATATATGGACATCAGGACTGTCATTCTCAAAAGAAGTATTATCCATTAATAAGGAGTCAACAAAGGCCTTGCTTTTGATATATCTTGATGACTGAATATCTTACTATGTGTCAGAAGCATCCTCTGGAATCTGATGACAATTTGGGTAGGGAAATATCTGTTCTAAATTATGACACTCCACTCATCTAGATTGTGCAGAAATACCCAGAACATAGCCAGAATGTGTGGCCATCCATCTACAGAGATTTTCATTTGCTGCTAATGAAAAGGATTTTAAAAGGACCATAAAGTGAGATTCTCATTAGCTAAAATTAGGGCCTGCCATCTTAAAAACAAAGCTAAGAAATCCTAAAAAATAGTTAGATTATTGAAGTTCTGCTTGAAAGTGGTATGTTCAGAGTTTTGCCCACAAGTCATTTGAGATAAATGAGTGAAATTACATCTATTGTTTAATCAGACTAAACATCCTTGATTAAACCAGGTGCACTAACAAAAGATACTGTATACACCTACAACATATCTGCACCAATGTCTCTGTATGAAAACAGAAACATGTGGGCAGCATTACATAATTAATTCTGTAGTCGCTTCTCAATTTTCAGTAGTAATCTACAAAGATCTGTGAACAGTATTTGAACACCTTATGTGTTAACATGTAAAAGAACATTCTGCATTTTAGATAATCTTTTCTCCAAACATCATAAACCTATAGAATCCTTATGCATATCATCAGTTCGACAGACTGAGGAAAGGTTGGAGAACCATTCTTTCCAGAGATTGATTTTTTCAAGAACAATGATGTTCTATCAATCAGCAGTGCATGCCATTTGCTTTTAACATGGTAATTTTTGTTTTAATCATGTGCCAAAGAGGATTCAAATGTTACAATAAACAAATTACAGAATGGAGGACATTGCAAAAGATCTGTGGATACTGTCTAGTCCAACATGTAGCTCAAAGTAGTGCAGATAATTCAGGGCTATGTTAACTTTGGTTTTGGCTATCTCCAAGGATTAAGTCCCTATAACCTCTCTGGGAAACCTGTAAGGGATATTGACTCTCACTATAAAAAGTTCTTTTCTTATATTTAAACATCTTTTTTCTGTGTTTCAAGTTTTGCCCATTGCTTCTTGTCCTGCCAACAGGTGCCAGTGAGAACAGTATACTTCCCTTTTTCCCATTTCCTCACATGGATAAGATCCCCCTGAGCCTTCTTTTCCCCAAGCTGAAGAGTTCTAGTTCTCTTACACTCTTCTGTCCATATGACAGATACTGGAAGCCCTAAACCAGCTTTCTGGCCCTTTGGTGGACTCTCTCTGGTGTGCCCATGTTCTCTCTTGTACTGGGGGTACCACAACTGGACACAGTACTCCAGTACAGTTTCAGCATCAGGGACTCAGTCATGACGTTCTGCCAGGCCCATTTCTCCAGCCTGCTGAGATCTGTCTGAAGGGCAGCACAACCAGCTGGTGACACCAACCACTCTTCTCAGTTTTATATTGCCTGTGGACTTGCAGAGTGCAGTCTGCTACACCGTTTAAATCATAAAAGTAAATGTCAAACAGAAGTGGGGCCAGTATCAATCTGTGGGGTATACTGCTAGTGACCGGTGTCCAGCCCAACTTTGTGTTGCTGGCCACAAGCCCTTTGAGTCCAGCAATGCAGTTTTCAGTCCTCCTCACTGTCTATTTCTTTAGCCTATATCTCATCAATTTTTTCTGTTAGGATGTGACAGATATAGTGTCAACATCCTCATAAAGTCAAGATAGGCAACAGTCACTGTCCTCCCCTTATCTACTGAGTCATTTCACTTTGGGAGACTACGAGGTTGGAAAGGTATTATTTCCCCTTTGAAAATCCATGTTGACTACTTCAAATCATTTTTCTGTCCTTCATATGTTTGGGAATGGTTTTCAGGAGTGTTGACTCCATCACCTTCTGAGGCACTGAAAAGAAACTGCCTGTCCTGTAATTTTGCGAATACTCACTCTTGCCCTTCTTGAAGATGGGAGTCCTTCAGTTTTCAAGAGCCTCCCCCAGTTACCATGACCATTTAAAGATAATTAAAAGTGGCCTACATGGGCATTGGCCAGCTCTCTTGACACTTGTAGGAATATGCCATCAGATCCTTTGGACTTGTGAATTTCCCATTTTTTGGAAAGCTGAGAGGAGACTCTGCCTGGACATCTGACCCCAACTGACCAAAGGGATATCCCACACCATGTGGCATCATGCTCAATATAGAAAGCCAGGCAAACAAGGAGGAAGGGGGGTTCATTTGGACTGATGATGTTTCCCAAGTCATCATTATGCATGATAAAGCCTAGCTTTCCTAGGGATTGCTGAACACACACTGACTGATAGGAAGCGATGAATTTGTTTTCTTCGTTTTCCTTAACCTGTGTGTGCAGCTTTTGCTTTCTCTATTAAACTGTCTTTATCTCAACCCATGAGTTTTCTAGTTTTTACTCTTCCAATTCTCTTCCCATTGCACTGGTGCAGGACTGAGCGATCAGCTGTGTGGTGCCTGGTTGCCATCTGGGGTTAAACCAAGATAGTGCTACTGCAATTATGTATTTTTTCCTTTGACCATTTGGAGGTAGAATTTCTAGTGACTTCTTCCCACAAAGGCTATAAATATTATGTCTCAAGCCCCCTGAAGAAAACTGAGGAAGTAAAAAACACTGTGTGGTTACTCAGTAATTAATATTTCCTCATTTGGAAAAAAAAAATAAAAAAGCTTTCTTGCGTTTGAATGGGCAAAATAACAAATCTCTATATATAACTGTTAGAATACTTCCTAATTCTGGTTTGTTTATGATGGAGAAGTCCAGCTGCTGGAAAGTTTTATCTCTTGTCCCAGTCTTGATGTTACCACTGTCACCACCACTTTACTGCTGTACTTACCACCTTATACCTCTGCCCATTTTTCCCAGCAAATGCAGCAGGGTTTCCTTGTAGAGGAACCTGAGGGGCTTGACTAAATTCTTAACATGGCAGGGAAAAGAAATTGGAGTCTCCTTCACATTTTCTCAATTTTAATCTTTTAAAACTTGATCCTGTCACAGGCTGCAGCATTTATGGGCCTGGCAGAACTTCCAAAAAAAAGGCAGAAACTAATAAATACAACTCAGAAACTATGCTGAAATCAGCTCCAACTGGGTAAAAGGTAATTCTGGCTAGAGGAGATCTGCAACCACTGACTCAGGGCCACTGACCTAAGAAACCCACTGACCCAAAAGAAGAGAAACACTGAGCATGGGGACTAATTAGCATGAGAGGCGAGAGAGAATCATTAACCAGCAGAAGAGAGAATACTAATAAGAGAAGTAAGTAACTTGTAGCC
Organism: Rhadina sibilatrix; assembly: GCA_013400275.1. Taxonomy (NCBI): domain Eukaryota; kingdom Metazoa; phylum Chordata; class Aves; order Passeriformes; family Phylloscopidae; genus Rhadina; species Rhadina sibilatrix. Next base: position 229,929 of record VWYO01007737.1, read on the forward strand.
AATGAACACTAATTCCTTTGTTTAATAAAATGTATAAATAGTAAAAAGTTCTTATAGTTGGTGTACTTGATTTGAGGAATTCCACAAGCATGCAGGTTTGTACAACTGAAATGAATAATCAATGTCTCACATTGTTGTGAATTGCTGGCTTGTTGCACATGAGGTAACAAATCCAGTTTTTGCAGACAACATATGAACTGAGATCTCTTGCCACAGGTTTAAAATCTGAATAAAGTTGTGACCATGAAAACTTATTGTAATTTTAAAAATGCCTCAAATCCTTACATAACTTGCTTGCAACTGGGGATTAGCAGTTACCTTTACTTGCCAGCGGATGCTGGCAGAACACTTTTTCCCTGGGGAGGTTTCTCTCCATTTGCAATTTTAAATAACTTTGGATTCCTCTTTTGATCCATTTATCAACAAAGGTCAAAAGCAAACTTTTTGTTTAATGTTTCAAACCAGCATCCTTAGTAGGCAAAAGGGACATTATCACTAGGTAGTAGATATGTGTGGTTACATACCCTTACCGGGGGTTTTTATACTATAATTTGTTGCTTTTGTCCAGTTATTGGCACAACTGCTGGAAGAATGGGTAAGGATCTTACATCTGCTCAGTCTTATGGCTGGTCAATCAGGATATTCTACTAGGAAACTGAGGTAAGATGTTAAAAATGCTGGGAAGAATAGAAAGCGAGTTTTTCAAATTCTGAAAGGGTGCACATACCTCTAAATCCTTAAGTGGTAACCTTCAGCCTAGGATGTCTTGTGCCAGGCTCACAAGTAACATGAATGGATCTCCTCCCCTCCTCACTGAGCATCTTCCTGAAGGACAAACACTAGCATTGTGAGTTCTGTGTTGGACTCTGGGCTGGGGATACATACTAAATGTGTATTTTTTACTATTGTGAAGCTAAAGACAGCCAGCCCTAGAGGATGGTTCAGTTGTGTCAAAGTAGGACAAGCAAGAACACTGCTGTAAAAGTATTATTATATTTTTTATTATATCTTTTTATATCTTTTATATCTTTTTATTTTTCTTTTATATCTTTTACCTACCCAATACTCCCTTATTTAGAGGCATTGTAAATTTCTGATAAACCTCAAGGTAAATTCACAGCTCTGGCATCTGCTAAATCATTTACATGTATACACTACAAGGTCAGCTATGTTGTGCTGGTGATAATTGATTCTGTGCTTATAACATTCCAGCTGACACATAATACAGTTGAACAGATTGGAAAGATATTGTGCCCTTAACTGTCTGGCTTCTCTGATAAAATAATACATTAGATAAATGACATACTATGTTTTGCATTGATGTCCCAGCACAGTTTTATATTTTCAGTATTACCATTAGGTAAGCAGCCTTCACAGTATGCCATTATTTACACTCATGCAGTATCTTTGAGGGTAGCATCCAAGAGCAGATGTCAGATATTCTAGCCCTGCAAAAAGGCCTCCAGCATACAATAAACATATAAAAGGAAATGTTCTTAAGAAGGCTGTCAGGTCCCTGCCTTTCTGGAGCCTATGAGCCACATGGCACCCAGTGGAGTCAATGGAAATCTTTCCATTCACTTCTGTGAGCTTTGGATTAGTACTTCCTGTTTCTGTAGTAGTTCTGATCAGCCACTATGCAAATGTTAATGAGATGAACTGGACTGCGCCCTTAGAACCTGCAAAGGTAGAAGATGCTGTTTCACCCATCCATTTCTGACAAGGGTGAAGTGCCATGATGGAGGAATATAAGGAGATACCACACAGTGTCTCAGCAAGGGAAATTAAATTGCTCATTATACTCTTTAAAAATCCTAAGGGATTTAGATGGATGAGTTTCTACTGGGTCCCTAATAATTCCTCTTAAGGATAAATCCATAAGAGGAATTAGAATGGTGATAATGAATGAGGCTGATATATATTTGCTGAAATTTCTTTCCTATCAGGAGCATGCCTGCATTACTAAAATTAAACATTTTAGTACCACTAGAGAAGTAGAAAATCACAAATGAATACTTGGAAGTAAGTAAAGTGATCACAGATTATCATTTTGAATTCTTAAAAAAAAAAAAAGAAACTATTTTCTCACAATGTTAACTCAATGCTCCAGGAAATTCTGGATAATATAGAAATAAAAACAAGTTCAAATTTTTGGGGTGTGTTTGGAAGAAATGTTCCTCTAACAATCCTCTAACAGCATTGAAAATAATGGTATGGATACTGAGCCTTGTGAAGTTTCTATGAAAAATGTCCATGTCAGGTCACACCTAGGAGTATTATTTCCTAAGCATTCACTCTTGCCCTCTATCACAGAGTGGCTTAGAGAAACTGGATGTCCTGATTTTCAGTGCAAACCCTGAATTGTCGGCTAGTGGGTCAAACAGCACATCTTAAATGTAGTGATTTTTCAGGCAGTAAGACAGAAAATAAGGAAGACAGTGAAAAGACATTTAAAGACATAACAGAACAGTTGTGCATTAAGTGGAAATGTCTCACTGATATACACAGTTCATGTTACTCTTTTGCAACAGATAATACCATGAAAAAATAGCAAAAAACCAGAAAACTGAAAGCAATAAAACTTGAATGGAATTAACATTAAGTTTAAGGTAAATAGTCCAATACGGTAAAGTTTTGTCCATTAGGTTGTCATTTGCTAAGATCATATGTCTTGAAATATAGATATTGTTTATATCTTGGAAAGCTCACAAATAGCTGTGTCCCTCCTTCAGACAGGAAAGCCTCAGTGGAAGAAGTTTCTCACTGTTCTCATGTTAAAACTTCCTGTGTAAAAATAGAAAAATGTCTATCAAGTACCTATCAATTTTGTGAACCCCCAGATCATTTCCTAACATGAAAAGAGAGGACACTTCAGAAAACAAAAACCTTCAGACTATTACAACATGAAATATTGGTGACATCCTGTTTATTTATTATTGATTCCATGTTTGTTTATCTGTACACTTCCAAACAGATTTATCTTCCAATATATAGTATATTTTTAGCTTAATTTTAAAAATTAAGCTAAAACAATTAGGCTATCTTTGTAAAAACTGTGAAAAAGTGAAAAATACATTTCATTTGTGAGCAAGATATGATTAAAAAAACTTTATTTTTACATAAGAATGACTGGATGAAATTCTGATATAATTACACTGAATACTAGACTGAGTTAATTCTGTAATTTTGTTGGAATATGATAGATATCATGCAGGAACATTAATTTGGAAATTTTAAACATATACAGGTTGACATGCCCTGTTGAAACAATTAATAAAGTCACAAGAAAAATTTAAGAGAACTGTTTGAGTATCAACTACTCCCTTCATTCCTCGACAATTAGAAAGAAAAGAAATTCCTACAAAATGGAAAACTGCTAGCTTTGATGTGGCCAGAATTGCACGGTGTCTACATTGCAAGCCCATAACTGAAATATTTTCACAAGAAGTTAGTATCAGCACTGAAATATGTATTTTTCAAAGAAATTTAATTAATAAATATAATATTTTTCTCCAGAATAATTTATTGCTCATCTTAATATGCTTATGACCATAATTAAAAACATAATAGTTTGATAATGATGTCAGAATTCATTCAATCTTTTATCTCTTTATGTATTAATCTTTCCTTGTTTTGTGACGTAGTATCAAGGGTTTAGCCATAATTTCAAGTGAAATAATTTTTAGAGCCATATAATTTGCTCTTGCTCTTCTAGTGAGCCTCAGAATTAATTGTCCTTTATGATATTGATACCAAGTCAGACATCTCTTTGGAATGCTGACTTTACACACCTAATCAGAGCTTCTGGTGGTCATTTGTTCACTTATTTCACTCAGAACAGCAAGAGCAAAAGGATATCCTGGACTTCAAATCTACTTTGATACTGAAGTGCTGCAACCTGTTGGTCATCTGTCCATGGATGATAGCTAAGTCAGCATAATGATACCATAGCACTGTCTCTTCTCTATTCCACAACTTTCTATTCATCTATCTATGACAGATAGCAAAGCCTGACAAAAAACCCTGTCTTCATTCAAGACAGAAATTCTCCCTTAGGAATTACCTTCTTATTAAAAATTGGAATTAGCAGCAACACATTAATGCAATCAGTGCAACAGTAAAATAAAAATGGTGTTTGGCTTATAACACATATGGTTATTTGGGAATTTTATAGGAAGTTAAGTTTTGGAAATAAGTAATTTGTCCTGTGTGGGCTTCCCTGCTGTGACTGCTATGTGCACAATTTTGTTTCTATGTGCATCTTGCCAGAAGACAAAAGACTGTGGCATTTTGACTTTACCAGCAGAGAGACCCTCACCCAGCTGCTTGCTCATTCTCATTCCTCAACAGGATGAGGTGAAAAAATAAGGTGTAAAACTCATAGATCAAAGGAAGGACATAGAGATCATTTAACAATTAACATCACAGGCAAAAGAGACTCAGCTTTGGCATAATTAATTTAATTTACTGCTAATTCAAAATATAATGGAATGATGAAAATCAAAGACCTCACCACACTTTCCCTTTTCCCAGGCTTAATTTCACTACTTCACTCCTGACTCCTTTACGTCCTTCTCCCAACTCCACATGACACAGGGGAATGAAGAATGGGCACTATGATCAGTCCATATGAGCTCCTCTCAGTTGCTCCTTCCCTCTCCTGTTTTTCCTCTCTGCCGGTCTTTCAGGGTAAACATGCTCCAGCATGGTGTCCCTACTGGCCACAGCTCCTTTACGGAGTCTGCTCCAGTATGGAGCAGCACATATCCGTGGCTACAGCTTCCTTCAGAACACATGCACCTGCTCCCTGTGGTGTCCTCCATGGACAGACAGCATGGTCCCTCCATGGGCTGCAGGGGTACCACCTGTGTCACCACAGGCTCCTCCACGGGTTGCGGGGGAATCTCTGCTCCAGGGCCTGGAGCAGCTCCTCCACCTCCCTCAGTTCTCAGCTTGGTGTTCACAGGGTTGTTTGTCTCACCTGTTTTTTCCTCACCACCATTTGTGCAGCGTATTTGCCCTTTCTTACACACACAGTCCCCGCGGTGCCCCTGTCTTGGCTGTGACCCAGCCACGCCCTGCCGTGGGTGGTTGGATCTGATTGGAACCGGCTGTGTCCTGCTGGAACCGGCTGTGTCCGGCTGGAACCGGCTGTGTCTGGCTGGAACCGGCTGCGTCTGGCTGGGGCAGCCCCGGCCTCCCCTCATGGAGCCCCCGCAGCCCCCACTGCTGCCGGAGCCTCACTGTGGGAAGTCTGTAGAGCATCTCTGGAGAAAATGGAACCAGCAGCTCTGAGCACAGACACCCTCTTTAGACTGGCAAAAGCCACTTCCTGGACTAGTGGAGATTCTTTAAAATATGCCTTTGAGGGTTACATATCTTCTAGACACCTTAATGATTTTCAGTCACTATGGATACAGCCTGCCTACAAGTCAGTGTAGACACAGTGTGCTCTGCAGTACAAATTAGGATGATTTTCTTGTAACTGCACTGCCCACTGTATGATGGGGCCTGGGACCCAGGAAGGATGTTGTCAGGAAACTGTCATGGCTTGTCCAGCCCTCAGACTGTTCCCCTGATTGCTCCATTAGTATGGACATGCCGGTCAGTAATGACATTACCAGGGAAGACCCAGAGCGTACCCAGCATGACTACAAGACTCTTGTGGCAATGGTCAAGGGCATGATGGCCCAGAGCTCTTCCTCTGTAATCTTCTTGGGTGAGAGGGAAGAGCTCAAAGATGATTGGAAGGATCCTGTGGGTAAACAACTGTTTGCAGACCTGGGATCATCATCAGGAATTAAGCTTTCATAACTATTTTTGAGGATTTTAGGACTTGCCCTGAGCAAGTGGGGCAAAATTGTCTTTGCCAGCTGGCTGGCCAACCTGCTGAGGAGAGCTTTCAGCTAGGAAAGATGGAGAAAGGAGGTAATGATCAACCATCAGATGAGGAAGTCAGAGATGGGTGGCAAGCAAAGGATGCAGGGTGATGTGGTCAGGAGAGATATGATAATAAAATCAAAATCATCGTGGTAATTGTGATGGTAATCATTGAAACAGAGCTGAAGACAGTGTTTATGATGCCATAAATAAGGGAATGATGAGAGAGCTACATTATGGGAGAATATGTCACGTTTCTAGGAAATCAGCACAACTATGGGCTGTACACTAATTCATGTAGCATGGGGAAAAAGCAGGCAGAATTAGAGGACCGTCTGCAGTCTCTAGGCTTCTACAAGGCCCATTAAAAGAAAGCACTCATTCTGATGATTCATATGTGTTTTATAACTTTGTCTCGTCCCCAATACTGTTGTTTTGAAGATATATCAATGAAGTGCTCCTAAACTGAACCGATGCAACTTCTTAGACTGATCTAGCTTCTTTTGTTCTCTGATGTTTTGAATGAGTTCTCTGTGGCTACAGCTAAGGATGAGCTGTACAAGTGTCGTTAAGTTGGGTGGAAAAAAGAGACAGTGGGAAAGAAGAGATGTCCTTAGAGACAGCATCCTTTTAAAGTTAGGAGGACTATAACTGAGACAATAGAAAAGGTTTCAGTCATAAGAACCTTTCTTTAGATTTAAACTAGAATCTTTAATCAAAATGACCTCATCCCATTGAAACTGTAAAATATGACTAAAGATACACAAAGCTCAGTTTTAAAGACAGAGATCACATCTATAAAAATATGGCTTTTGCAGATTAGTCCAGATTTTGAGGCAGCTTTTTTAAAATAAATTTCCTTCTTTATCAGTGTACTGGATCTGACTGAGCTGGAGCTTATTTTCACCACAGCAGCCCTCATAGTGCTGTGCTTTGTATTGGTATCTTGAAAGGTGTTGATTACACACCAGTGTTTTGACTACTGCTGAGCAGTGCTGGCACAGAATCAGTATTGTCTCTCCAGGTGGGCAAGATCTTGGGAGGGGAAACAACCAGGACAGCAGACCCAAGCTGTCCAAAGGGACATTTCATACCATATGATGTCTACTCAGATGCAACACCATTCATTATTACAATGCTTGTCTTCCAGAGCAACTGCTATGGAACTGCTATGTGTACTCAAGTCCTGCTTCTCAGGAACTGGCTGAAGGAAGGCAGAGAATAAAGCTTTTGTTTTACTTTGCTTCTGTGCCCAGACATTGATTTCAAGTTTATTAAACTGCCTTTATCCATGAGGTTTTTCCATGTTATTGCTTGGAACCATGGATAAGATCCCTCCTCTGACACCTCCTTTCAGATACTGACAGACACAGACAAGGTGCCCTCTCAGCTGTCTCATCTCAAGTTTGAGCAGGCCCAGACATTCTTTGTAAGAGAGATGCTCCAGTTCTTTGATCTTCTTTGCAGGCCTCTGCTGCACCAGCTCCAGGGGCCTCTGGGCCTTCTTGTACTGAGGAGCCCAGAACTGGATACTCAGGATGCAGCCTTACTAAGGCTGGATAGAGGGGCAGGATCATCTCCCTTGACCTGCTAGAAAAACTATGAGGAAAATGTTATGAACATCTCTATAGCCTAAATTGTCCCTGATGGGCTTATTTCCATTCCAACAAAGAGCTAGGAAGGATTTAATGTCTTGTTCTGGAGAAATACTAAAAATGCAATCTCTCTGTCTTTTCCTGATTACTACAGACATGTGCATACACATCCCTTGTAAAGTGTGGACTTTGTTCCTCAGTTTGAATGGGCCACTCATAAGGACACACACACACACACCCCCACCTCCTTAGAGTGACTCAGACAGTTCTCTAAGAGTTGTCATTTTGCAAGAGGAAAGGATACTCTTCCTGTCTCTTGTAGAGTTTTTCTACCTTGAAAGGTTTAAGAATCATCCATGATTTCAAATTTCTGAAAAAATAAAGATTTCATCCAAGAAGTAAACACATAACATTGACACCAGGTGGCCAGGACAATCTTCTGGAAATGAGGAGGGTTGTTTATCGATCTGGTAACTATCTAATATAAAATCTAGATGGTAAACAAGGAGCACAATTACCCTGGAGTTGCCTTCTCAGCAGAGATGCCTCGTCACTAAACTATGAAAGCACAGTTCATCCTCTGGTCTCTCTCTCTTAATCTTGAACCATTTCTAGAATGAAAAAACAGCTTCTGTAATGATGGAGAATGCCTGGTCAACACCACCCAAAGCAATCTTAAAATAATTTTGTCATGAGATGTAATCTCCTGGATCACATAATTTCCCTTGACTAGCACATGGCATACAATTCATGTTCTCTGCTTTCTTGACGGGAGCTGTAATTATGTGCCACTATACAGAGGGGAAGAAGGATTGGACTGAGCTTAGTTAAGCTTGGCACAAAATTGTGGTCATGTTTTCAAAGGCTTCTGTTTATACTGGGCACCTTGCACAAGCTCAGCATCTACTTAAGCCACACAATGGAACACAAGTGAAAGTTCATGCTCAGAGTTCTCTAAATTAATCTAAATGTTTTAAGCATTTACAAAATGGGAAAAGTGCAGGTAAAGGAAGACTTCATGTTAATTAAACATTTAAGCTGTTAGATTTTGTCTTCCTAAATGAAGAAATATATGAATGCATGAAAATATTTGAAAAAAAACTAAAATAAAAAAAATGGCACCAGGCTACTGAATGTGAAACTGGGGGCAGATGTGAATTTAAATGCAAAATAGGGTCAATCTGAGAAGTAAAACTGTCTACAAAGAGGTTGGGCAGTTGGTAGAGCTAATACAAGTATTTTCCATATAAGGATCAATTATGATAGTTTTTACTGTTAGTAGAGAGCTCTGTACATTTAGACTGTGATGATTTTAATTACTTCAACTCATCTGCATTAAAAAAGCACAAGTATTTATTGAAACAAGTGAGGGAGAAATATTAAAATTAAGCATTATTATGCTTATATTTTTTAAGAAAACTCTCAAGTCTAGAGGGATTTTGAAGGTTGCAGGGAATTTTTTAATAAGCTTTGAAAGGAAAAGGTCATTTTCATCTTATGAGGGCTACATGTCTTACTGAAGGTGCTCAAATCCAGAGTTTGTAGGTAAGGGACAATTAAAGAGACCCCAATTATTATTAAATTTCATCATGCTCAGAGGCAAAAAGACACAAAGAAACACCCACTGTGCTTCAGGGGTATAAAGTAAATATTAAAACAGAACTCAGATCTCCCCAAGATGAATAATATTGGTTCTATTTAAACATTCAGAAAAATCTAATACAAATGAATAACTTACTTTCAGATACCTAAAAGGAGCTACAGAAAAAATAACCCTACTTTGGTTTCAAGTCACACAATCAAAAATTTGGAAATAACTACATTAATGTTTCCTGTGCTCTCTTAATTTTTTATGATCATTTTTTTCCCTAAATTTATTCAGTTGCAAGCAAAGCATGCAATGATACATGCAACTATTTTTAAGTACAGAATTAACATATATTTGTACTAACATTTATTTGTTTATTTTATTGACACTGAAATTGTGGATGGAATAGCAGTCTTGAAAAGACTATTTTTTCAGCATCTGTGCTGAAAATATCATGCTAGAACTGAGCTCATATATTAAATATATTAAATAGGTCATTCTTAGAACTGGGTTCTGTTGTTTAGGCAGGTGGAGAAACACTAAACATGAAATCATTCTAAACAAAAAAATGATGAAGAAAATTAAATGTTAATAAAGTCTTGTAATATTTCATAAGATCTACAAGCAACTTTGTATTTAGTTCAACACACCAGTAAGTAATTTTATTATATATAAATAGTAATAAACATACATTGGTAACATAAATTAAGATCTCAGAATCTAAAACTCTAGTTCTCAATCATTCAAAAAACAATGAATTTTTTGAACTGTCAGATAATAAATCCAAATTTGGTTTAGTTGCACAGTCTAGGGTAATGAAGGAAGTATTTTAAAACTCGGTATTTTATCATAACACATAATGTATTTGTATATACTCTACCATAGTGAAGTGAAAGGTAACATTTCATCTTGACATTTTATCTAGTAAGCATTTTCACAAAGTTCACACAGAGGAAAAAAAAAAAGAAAAAACCTCACACCCACATCTTTATTTTGTCCAATAATTCTGAAATTAGTGGGGGTTTTTGTTTTGTTTTTAGTAAGCAAGCAAAAGAATGTAAGTATTTTTAGTAAGCATCAGTTCTGTATTCTGAAGTCTCTTGGGCATATTATGTTATTTAATAACTCACTCATGAATAGAAAATACAAGGAAGCATCTGTGAAAAAAACTTAACTCACAGAGAACATAACACTATTTAAGTTTGGTAACTGAGTACTGAATTTTTTTTTTAAAGGTGAGCAGCAACTTTGTTTAAACAGTGAATTTGGCAGGCAAAGTCTATTATTTAATACATGTGAGAAGTTTTGACTTCAGAACATGGAATATTTTAAAACAATCTTATTACTAGGAGGAAGAGATTTGTGTATTTTGTACTGAGGATATATACACATCTATGATAAGGGCATAAATATAAGATAACCCCTGCTTCACACATTTTTTTTCTTAAATAGACTCCAACTGGGAGGGAACCTCACAATGCACTTCAGAAGTAAACTACCATAGAGCACATATCAGGCAAGTCCCATGGCTGAGAACAGAAATGAGGCTTAGTGCTGCGCTCCCTGGAGTAGCACTGGCAAACTCCTGACACTGATACCAGTTTTGATACCAGCAGAGATTTATGCTAGCACCAAAAATGCTTAAAGTGCATTTAAAATAAATTTTTCATTAGACATGAAAAATTTTTACTATTAAACATTTCCAGGTCCGAGAGAGAAGAATCTGAAAAGCTAATTTATTTGCATTTGCAAGGCCTTTAAAGTTGGTATAACAGTGAAGGCCAACAATAATTCTAGCTAGTTTCTTATCTTTTTGAGATATTTGCCTAAATTTGGAGTTACAGTTATAGTTGGACTGAAGATCTAGTTTTATTTTTGGATTCTGAACACAGATCCCAGAGAACATGAGAAAATAGCATTAAATGAATTAGGGAAGGGAATTCGGCCTCTTTAGTTAGGCTAAGGCTGGATTAGAAATAGATTTAGCATCTCAGGAGAGAAGGCTGAAGATCTAGATTAATTTCTGGATTTTTCAGTGCCTAGAGAGCAAATCCAGGAGTATATAAACAGACAATGGCTTTTGCTTACTTTGGAGGCAGATGTGAACTAGTTTAAGTAAAGTTGTAGGATCATAGGGAGGGATGTAGGAGCATGTAGGATCCCCCAGGAGGGATGAAGGAGCATACTGTTATTGGTAGCACTTGAAAAACACTGTTTTTCTGTGAAAGACTTGGTGGCTAGAGCAGCAAATTGCTTTTGGTTAATTGTCTAAATGTCATTGGGTTCTGGGTTCAGTTATCAAAAGGATAAAATTCAGCTCTGAGAATATGAGCAGAATTCACCAGCATGTGAAGCATTTACCAGCAATGCTATGTATGACAAGTATGAATTAAGCATATCTGAAGAAAGCTTTGATTTAACATTGAGAACATGAAGAAGTGAAAAATATCTTTTCTTCAGGTTCCTGCAGTTCTCCACTCTAGAATGCACAATATCAAAGGCTTTATCTGGGTCACATACACAACACAGTATAGTGCACAATTGTAGAGTACAAATAAAATTTATATTTTGTGTGGTAGGTTAACTTTGAAAGCAGGGAGTAAATTTTTTCTGTTTGTTATGTGTGATTTACAGGCCTAGGATGATATGTTTAGCAGAGTCAAATAGTTCAGAATGAGATGGACCTGGCTAACAAGTTTATTGTTTGGTTTCTATTTCATTTCAGTTCAGAGATTCAGACCAAGACATACTGAAAATGGGGGCTACATGTAACCCCTAAGGCTCACAGAGCCAAGGGACAGAAAGAGTTAAATTGGTAAGACTATTTTTGGAAGAAGCACAAAGGCAGAAAACAAGATCTGAAAACTGTAGAAACAAATTTCTTTTAGTTGACCTCCTGTCTTTAAAAATCCTAACTGCAATAAATAACCTTTTACCAACAATCAATGCCCACATCAGTATTAGACAAGCTTTCCAAGGCCATTCCTCATCTCGTTTTAGAAGATCCTGAACTATATTGTCACCAGTTTAGGTCTATAGCACTTGCTTCATAGAACCAGGAAACAAGCAGAAATATAGCGTTAAAAAATATGTACATTTGAAATATGCTTCAAACCTAAAGAAAACTCACTCACCTCTATTGCTAAACATTTATTCCAGATCTGTGAGACTTGTAATTCCAGTATAAACATCATACTTCTAGTTGCTGAGACATTCACCCTTACTCTAGCCTTAAACACAGTTTCCACAGCTGTTTTAGTCTATACAGACTGGGCTAATTAACTTTTTTCAGCTGCTGATGAACTGTTATATTCCTTTATAATCATACACCCATCCTAAATTTATGTGAAGCAAATTTGAACAAGAAATAAAACCACCTATCCAGGCCACTTGTGGAATCACCTTAATTCTGCAAGAATTAATTCCACAAAATCCCCAAAAATTTTTAGCAGCTCTTGCACAGAACCTCAGCTATGCTTTCAGAACCCATAAACTTCTTTACAGAACCTCTTGGTCTTGTGTGCTCTGCTCAGTCTCACAATAGACTTAATTTCTATCTCTGATCCTCTCATCTATTTCTATTCCTAAACCTCATTAAATTCTCCAACACAATCATCATGAAGACTCAAAAACAAGTAATTCACAACATTCATGCTCATTCTGTCTCTTCAAATTACATCTTAAAAGACTTCAATCCCTGCTGTTCTCAGTACTATCCCATACCATAAAACTAGCCAAAGACTTTACCTTTTACAGAGAACTATGCTGCCTTCCCTTGCAGAACTAAACTCATTCAGACCAAACTCAGCTATAATTTGTCTGGTCCTACAAATTTCTCAGAAAAGATAAAGCCATTATGCCAACTCTGTAGTCACTGTTACTATAATCCTTGCTCTTATTTTTAAGCTTGTTAACAGCAGTGTGTTCCACAGGAAGGAGTCTCTAAAGAGCACCTTCTAGGAGATGGCTCTGTGGCTACCCCAGCCTGCTACTGTGCAGTTAACACAAAGGAAAAGATTGTGGTTATGACAAAAATCATTATATTGTCAAGGAATGCTATTTGGCAAACTGGGACTTAGGCTGGAACTGGCAAGGTCTTGTATCTTTCAGTTAATTGCTAAGTTACTGTAGGTTGATGGTAAGTCTAAGAATAAGATTTGACTTTGGTGTTGGTAATACTACTGGGTAGAGGAGATCATAGAAATTTCAGGATATAGCCACAGCGCTTTCACCTGCTCTCCTGGCACCTCTATGCA
>VWYO01007737.1:243258-259652 GCA_013400275.1 Rhadina sibilatrix
TGCGCCCCTACCCTCCCCCCCCCAGTTTTGAGATTAAATTTAAGAATAGGAATGATTGATTTCTTGAGGTTATTGGTCAATCTTGATAAACATGCAAAAAATTGATGAAGGCTAGGTCTGGAATGACTGTATCCTTTTTCTTCTTAACCTGTTATCAAAGCATATGTCTACCTTTAACCAAAAACCAAAAATAAAGTGCTTCAACTCATCTTAGGCCTGCATGGCTTCCAAGATGTCTTCAGTATTGATACTGAAGTTCTTCATTCAGTATCTCTGCTGCCCGCATTAATTGCATCACTGTTCCTAATCTTTGGTCTCACTTTGCATCTATTAGTCATAACTGCCAGAGAATGAGCCATGACTCTCCCACTCCTGTTGGCACCAGCTTTTATTCCATGACTATGAGCCTTTTTTCCAATACTGTGTTATTAACTACTTGGTCTCACTTTATAACACTTCATAATGTGGTTGGCACTATTATCTTCCCTAAGGTTTTAGGGAGGAATGAAATCTCTTGACTAAGTGTCTATGCTTTTGGAAAAGGTGTGAGGCTCTCAAATAAAACACAGTAAAAACTTAACTTTTACTGAGCTCTCAAGGACCAAAAAAGCAAAACTTGAAATGACAGAGGTGGGTAGGTTCCATTCAGTAATTCCCAGTCTTTAATTCCCATCTATTGAATTCTCAGTGTTACTGATTTATTGTAAAATCTATTTATGATTTTAGTAAAGGTTCTAGTTAAAAGCATAACAGATATAAATTCAAAATGAGATGTGCTAGATGTGATACACATAAATGTTTTAGAGCTGTTTATCTACCTACTAGAAGTATCCTTTGGTACGGTAAAGAGGTGAGGGTCTGATAAACACCAGGGACAAGGGCCTGAACTGGAATTCAGCTCCTCAGCCAGCTGAGGCCTCCAACACAGATTCTTGCAGCTCCTTCACAAATCCTTTTGCAGCAATCTGATCCCAGGTTCCACTGCTGCACTGTATCAAAGCTGGCCTTGACCACAGGCGGTCAAACATCTCGGAGAAGGGGAAGGAATGAAGGGGCTGCTGCTGGCACTCAAGGCCCTGACAACAGGAGTGGGTGGGGAGCACCTATTCAATTTTTAAATGAATTAAATGAATGCTAACAGAAAAGAGGCACCTAAGAAAGCAGATCAGCCTCACAACTCTCATTTCTCAGTTGTTATTTGCTGTCAGCATTGTTGCAGTCCATGCAAAAGAGAAACCCCCAGGTTAGCCTGCAGACACTTCATCTGAGATAAAGACATCAAAATGTTCCAACAGAAAAGAAAATTGTGGCACAATCAATACACAGTCAGATCTCCTGTCACACTTTGTAACTAATATGGCTGATTTAATCTATTCCAGATCTAACTCTCTCATGTTCTTAACACCCATCTTTTGCTGTTCTTTTACTCTATGCTGCAGGCTTTCTATATTCAGAAGTTCTGAAACCACCTGTATAGAGGTATCCAAAAATGTGCATGTGCTTAATACAAAACAAATGTATCTGAAAACTTCTGAGGCAGCTGCTTATTTCTTCTCTTATGCTGAGGACAGAATCTTCATGTCTGTTACTGTGCATCATTCCTGAAAATTAGATGCCAGTTAAAGCATCAACAACTTGCTAACCATATAGATCCAGACCCTATATATTATAGCCATCCTTTACAATATGCCACAGAATTCCATGAAGATCAAAAACTTAATTTCTCTTAAAGAAGTAAAACAGTGTTGATCCATTGATATTCTAATAGCTCCTAAGAATGCTTCTCATGTTCAGATCAAGTAACTAGTAAGATCAAGCCTTCACTTTCAGTCAATGCTAGACCACATTTGACATGTGACCTCACATCCCCTGCATGAATTCCTGCAGCAGATCTGGGATTTTCCAAACTGTCTTCCACAAACTGGATAGTTTGACAACCTAAGGTGTCTGGATCACATTAAGCCACTTGACTGCTCTAGAAAAGCTTCCAGGTTACTTCAGGCTGATTTTATTGGAGATAACCATTCCCTGTGCATTTCAACATCATTGTACTTACCCTGTGTACTAGTTTCCTTTTGATTGTCTGCTGATCAGAGCAACAGCTTTTAATCCTTTTCCTTAGTTCTGGAGCCTCTTGTTTTTAATGTTCCTCCTGTAGCAATTGCTCTTGCTGTGCCATAAGTTGGTAACTTAACTGCACCTGTAGGTACATTTGCTGCAGCTGCTGATGGTGGTATGCTGCTACCTCCTGGTTTTCTCAACAAGGAAGTCTGAATCTGCATTTTCTATTGGCAACAGCCTTGCTGCTGACATTCTTCCTCTCAGGTGATCTGCCTTTCCTCATAGTCATCACAGGATCGCTGGTATCACTCCACTGAACAACTCTTGATCAGTGTTTCAACACAAAGCAAATGCACCAAGGCTACTCAGGGAACAACAACAACAACAAAGTCCTTCTTCCTTGAGTAGACATCGTTTTTTTCACTTATTACAGAAGAATCAAGACACACACAATGGCAATCCCACACTCTTAAAATCCACAAATACCTGAAAAATTGGTATGCAAGCGCTTCTATTACTTCACTGGGGTAGGAATTGACAAGCGTGTGTGTATCATTTTATTATCGAATACAGTCAATTTGCTAGATTCAAAAAAAAAAAAAAAAACAAACCAAACACTCATGGACTCCATTTGAGGGAACTAACAAAATTGGTTCTTGTGAGTCATTGCTGTATTGCTGGTAAAGTGAAAGTATTCAGAACAGGAAGAATGGATTGATTAAACTTGAACCCTGCAAAGCTCGCATGGCTAAGATAAAACCAGGAACCAGTAGGCATAATATAGGTTTTATCTTATTTTCTAGCAAGTATTGATAGGTGGTTTATAAGGCTACCAGAGCTGAAGAGCAAATCTTCAAAATCATCTATAAGAATATAATGAAGGTCAGAGATCATAATTGTTATGGATCTTCAATCCAGAGTAGAATTAGTTATGCTTACAATTAAGGTTTCTCAACAGAAACAGCTGAAATTTTTTAAAGAGGGATTTTCAAGATCTCCAGGGATGTCTGTAGGTCTGGAGCTATGATATCTATTTCTGAAGCAAGTATGACCATATCATATAAGAAATATATTTGGTTTTCAGCAACTCAAAATAGATTATAGTGCATGTGATGGCATCCTGGATTACTACTAAGCAAGCAGTTTTGTCTGGAAATGGGCTTGGGTTCAGGACTGCAAAGATCTGGGACAAGTGCTGTATAATTCAAATATTTGGTTGGTTAGAGTGAAAGCTGGATCTTTGCATAGGGTTTTGGTCTTTTTTGATGCCTTGCCCCTCAGGCAGCAGCCACACGTGTCAGGATTTCCACATGGAAAAATTGCCCTTGTCTATTGGTTGTTCCTTCCAATCAAGGAACCACCACCTGTGATCACCTCATGGTGAAAATAGATCTCCATCACCTGGCAGAAGTCCCTGGGTCCCCCAGGAAAGACAGATACCAGAAAAGAGCAGAGACCAAGGAGCTACCTGGTACAGGGAGCAGAAGTTGAAAAGGAAAGCTATGGACACTCCTGAGGAGTCCCTTTGAAAGAGGAAGAGAGGAGAGTGATAGAAAACGAATTCAGAAAAAGACTCAAAATCCTTACAGTCTTCAGCTAGCAGACTCAAATAAACTGAAGGCTTCAAAAACTTCATTTGAAACCCAGAAAAAAGATCTGCTGCTCCTGCCACTGTCACATATGTCTATTGCAGTCTGTACCAAAGTCAACCAAGATGGCCCAAAAAGAGACACACAACTGAGACTGACAAGCTTCCTCCCATGGAAACACTGCCAGGAACAAGAACAACTACAAGGATCCTTTGCTCACCACACAGAGGAAAGTGAAATCACACAGAACTGTCAAAGGGTGTCAAAGGATCTGCAGGAGGTATCATAAATCATTTCCCAGTGCTTTCTTTACCAAATGGTATCTTCAAGTTAAGGAGGCTTCTAATCAATTCTGAAAAACAGCATTCAAAGAAATACTACTTAGAAAAGTCCAAGAGGCTGAAGCACAAAGCTGATGCAATGACTGACAAGGCTGGAAATGCCTTTCTGTATCCGGCAGAGGCTGCCCTTTTATTCACCAAATATGGGATTGCATTGAAACTGGATGCGCTAGAGTCAAAATCAGTTTACAGCATATTTAATGACACCATAGTTCTCATCAAATTGATTATGACATTGAAACCATTTGCAGACTCTTCAGTGATCTTCATATGGAAAAATCTTTGTCATGTTTTGAATGTGCTGCCAGTCCATTTTGCAAATGTCCATGTTTGGTTACATTATTCCAGGCTCCTGAATGACCACTTCAAGAGTAATTCAACAGTAAAACAAGCACCCTCTCCACATGCTGCAAGAACAGACTTGCCCTCTCCTCTTTATCCAATACTCTCTCCTGCTGGTTTTGTAAGTTCTGAGCTGTGATCAAATATCAACAACAGCATTAGCAAGATTGCATTGTCTAGAACACCTTCACTTCTGAATGTATTTAAACTCTTTACCATTTAGATCAGCTTGTGTCAGGGTGTTTTGCAGATAACCACAGGTTAAGAAACAGTTTTGAAACCTCTTTTCAATCTAAGCCCCCCAAATCTTTCATTGGAAGGCTCAAGCATTCCCTATTTACTACTCTACCAACAGCACTCTTGATATCATAAGCCTTTACCACGTGCCATCAATCATAACTTCCACATTGAAAGTCCCAATGTACTTAGCTGTTCCCTGTATAGAAGCTATTTCAAGTATCTGAACACCTCTGTCAAACTTTTCAGAACCTCATCCAGTGCTAATATATTTCCGCAGTGGTAGCGGGGTAGGAACATAGCTGCAGACAGATCACCACGCTCCGTGGAGAGGGAAGGAGTGATTTCTACCACGTTTGTCTGTTCTTTTTTTAAATAGTTCTTAATACTGACTTGATTTCAAGCAACAGGATGACATTTTTAACAGAACAATCAATTTAAATTCAGAGTCGACATTCAGAATAGTAATAAATTCAATCTCCTTTCTCTGTAAAATTTGTATTATTTTGCCCATATATTTTGCTGAACATCAGATCTATCTGTACTGAGTTTCACCTGCCATTGCAGTGACCATGCAGTCTTATAAGGCTCTTCCCTACTTTTTTCATGGTCAGGCTTTCCTGAATACCTTAATATCAGTAAACACTGTCACATTTCTCAAGGAATGGCTCATTTATGAATATACTGGAAATGATAGATCTTAGCACAGATTCCTGAAGGGCTTTATCAGTAATTTTACAGAATCACTGAATCAACTAGGTTGGAAAAGACCTTGGAGATCATCAAGTCCAATGTATGACCTAACACCACCTTATCAAACTAAACCATGGCACTAAGTGCCATATCCCATCTTTTTTCAAACACCTCCTGGGATGGTGACTCTACCACGTTCCTGGGCAGTCCATTCCAATAGCCAATCACTCCTTCGGCAAAGAATTTTTTTCTAATGTCTAGCCTAAACTTGCCCTGGCACCTTAAGGTTCTGTGCTCTCATCCTTCATGGAAGAAGAGATCAACTCCCACCACGCTACAACCTCTTTTCAGGGAGTTGTAGAGAGTGAAAAATTACTGCTCACTCCGATTTACTGCACTGTGAAATTTCACTGCTTACTCCAGTTTCCATTTTCTGTTATCTACACATCTACATGTGTAACAACTTTGCTTCTTATTCAGTGGATGCTTTATTTATGTAGGAGGCTTTTGAGATGGCTTGTTGACAATATCAGTCACATTTCCCTGATGTGTGCTTATATCTCAAACAAAAGCACAGCAAGTATGTAATTGTAAGGTATGACTTTTCTTTGCAAATTTTGTGTTAATAATATTGCAACACAAAGCCCACCCAAACTAAAACCACCTGGACCATAGGAAAACTAACAACAATGGAAATAAAAAAAAAAAATCCATCTGCAGCACAGCTAAGTGAGGAATTCTAATGCACTGAAAAAGAAATGAATCAGAGCAATGAAACGGCCTTTTAACTAGACATGGATTGTTAAATTATTAATAGTGTAGAAAAGGAACATTTATTCAATTAATACTTTTGTTCTGTCTTTAAAAGAAAGCCAGATAAGATACATGGGTCACGTAGGAATAAAGGAAAGATTCTTAATTCACTAGCAACTGAGAAAGATATTAGACAACATTGCAATCAAATAAGCATCTTACAGGTGCATAAGATGTTTCCAGTAACACTTAACTGTTTGCTGAGGAAATATCTGCCCTCCTAATTTGAATTTTATTTATTTATTACAGTGACAATAAAACGGTAGACGACCGAAAACACTGATTATTTTTTTTCTGCCACCATTCCAGATGAGGAAATGGAGTGTTAATTGATTAGTCTGATTCCAGTCAGAAGTAAATTAATCAAAATTATTTCAGAATCAATAAATAAAGAATTGAAAGACAGAATTCTAGTTAATCTCAGTCAACAAATATTTTTTTAAAAAATACATTTTTTCAAACAAGATGGGATGGAATTTTTAAAATAATGTAGATCTAGAGATAATACTGATAATTTGAAGAATATATATATTTTAGATAATATTTGAGATAGTATATTTTTTTTACAAAAGTCTGTTAACCAAACGGATACTGTATCATTAAGAAATTAAATATGTGCTATTAACATAATAACTCAATGTCATCCTGTAGTAAAATGACTGAATGAATTTGCACTTGAATTTACTAACAAGAGATACACAACTGGAAACCTAGATACAGCAGTGGTGAGACAGTTACTGTCACACTATGACCTCTTGATGTTTCCTTTTACAAAAGATTGTATGGAAAAACATGGAATTCCCACAAAAGAGGGAACATAAAAATAAACATTAAAAGGGTTGTATGAGAAAGAAAGAAAGAAAGAAAGAAAGAAAGAAAGAAAGAAAGAAAGAAAGAAAGAAAGAAAGAAAGAAAGAAAGAAAGAAAGAAAGAGAAAGAAAGTATGAGAAGAAACATTCTACATAAATTGGAACATGAGTCAGGTGCTCTTGTCTTGAATAAACTGAAGATCTGTGAAAATAGGCAAGCTCAGTAACTTGCCTCTGTAATCTTCCATTAACCCATGATTAATCCACTGATGTTTGAATAGTTAATTGGGCTAGCTTCATTAGGACTTTTTCTGGAGTCATAAAGTATACAGATATTTCATCAGCTGAGAGAACTAAGATCCAGGTTTATGTGGTTTTACTGAATTAATTATCACCTCAGTTTGATTTTCTCTTGATTTTCTTACCTTTGGGTAAGATAAGAAGGAATCATTCAACCTCACTCCCATGGCAACAAAAATGTACCTGTTCATCATATTATCTGGAGCAACTAATCAAAGCATCCATTTGTTCCAGACACATGTATTATCAATATTGGCATAATGTTTCTTTTCCAAAGTATGCTATATAAAACTGCTTGCCATTCTTGTGAGATACACTGGTGACAGGGTCATCTCACCTTGAATATGGATTCAAGATTAATACAATGAAAATACTAATTTTTTTTTCATGAATATAAGACCCCAGAACTTTTTCTGATTTTTCTTCATACCCTTCTGTTCAATATGTATCTGCTTGCCTACACAAAGACTTGTTTGTTCAGTACAGTGAGTTTTACCTTGTCTGCAGAACAACAAAAAAAACCCCAAACAAATAAAAAGTGGCAATATTTAGTTGCCACTAAGAAATACCCTAAACGGATCATGCTTATTTAATTTTTTCCTTTACCCAGTTTCTTAGACTGAGAATTTCCTACTACATGAAGAGAGAAAGAAATTTTCAAACATGGCAATATTTCATTCGAGGAACTTCTTTGTTAATGTACTGAAGAACTATTTTGCTTTCTATCAACCTCTGATGAATCACAAATGCAGCTTCCTAGTAGGCTGCACTACATAGATTGCTTCAGAGTCCAGCAGCTGGGCACTTAAAAGATGAAACAGCCAATCTCAAGTTTCTTGGCACAGTCAGGAGTTGCAGAAAATTATGCAGGCAAGAACACAGCAGCCTTGGGAAATCTATATGCAAGCTTTAAAGAACCTGGAAACATCTCCAAGGCATCCTGTTCCACATGTTCGTTGTGCTAGTCCTAATTCTGGGGAATTCCCAAGAATGCTCCCACTTCTGAATGAGGTGTGTGCACTGTTTAAATTTGGAAAAATCATAAGATACTCTGATTTCCTGATATTCTTTTAATATTTATTTTCCATTGTCAATATCTTTGAAGGTTTTTTATTTGTTTGTGAGATTGTCTCAGATCAAAACTAAAATATTTTGAAATGTTGGACTTTTTCAGACAATGGAAGTTCCGTATTTTATCTAGCGTCTAATCATTATTACTGTGGTTATGATCCTTTTCTTTTGAGTATTGTCCTCTTGCTCCTTTAATGTGTGAGGAATGGACAAAGAAAAGGTGATAAATAGCTCCATATGGAACAAGGTTTGTTTTTTTTTTTTTCTTTTTATTGTGACTCCCATGTTTTCAAATAGAATAATTGCAGAGCTCACAGTTGAATTGGGCAACACTGCCCAGGAACATTTTCATTCTATGACAGCCTCTAACAGAAACATCTGCCTGCAATTTGTTACTTAACTGACACTACTGAAGTGGTATTTCAACTAAACTAGCTCTGCAAAATAAGAAGATGGGCATAAATATTGATATCTGTGTGTAGTACCTGATGGCTGTGACAGAAGTCCATCTGCATTTCTTTAATCACAGAGACAAATTCTTTGGTATATGAGAAGAACATTTTACAAAATTTGCATATAAGAGAATGAATATCCTAACCAGAAATTAACACTTTAAGACAGAAACACTTCTCTTCTGGTATTTGCCACTAAATCTTTTAAAAAAATGGATGAAGACTTCCCCAGACAAGTATGCCAACTGGAAAAGGGGAAAACAATTGTGCTGCTTCTGTTATTCAGGCTGAGCTCAATGCAAAATTTAAATCAATGACATAAAACAGTGAATCGTCAATTCCATTTTTATCTTTTATGTTAACCATAGAGTTAATAATTCAGCAATACAAGATCTTCTCATACTTGTATATGTTGTTGTTCTTTGCTAAATAGAGTGAAAATTTTGGAAAATACTTTTGTAATGTGATTTTTTTGAGTATGTCACTGCAACACCAACTACAAAAGGACCCATAAAGATTGGTATGAATGTCTGATCCAAGTAAATTTCCAGTTTCAGAACCATTAGGCATTAATGTTCTGAGACAAACTGGAACACACCTGACATTTAAGCTTAGAATAAGACAAAAAACAGAACTGAATACTATTACTACTACTACTACTTAATGACCACTCAAATAAATCAAATGTTTTGACTGGCCTCAAAATGGTATTATTCTTTAATGTGCAAAAATTTCTCCATTAAAGAATGTATGATTAATTTTGGTGGGGACTGAGGAGGGGATGAGGTCAGGAAAGAGGCTGAAAGAGCAGCCGTAACAGCAAAACATTCAGTAGGTATGCGTCCTGGTTTGACAAGGGCCCAACACCAGGCACCCATGAAAGCCGCTTGCCCACCCTCCCCTGCCATAGCTGAGCAGAGAGAAAAAAAAAAAAAAATGAACAAAAAGGTTCATGAGTTAAGGACTGGGAGAAAACTCTTCAAGGGCAAAACAGGCTCAACTAAAAGTTGCAAAGTAAATTTATTACTAACAGAATCAGAGGAAGACAATGAGAAGTAAAATAAGCCCTTAAAAATACCTTTTTCTCCCCATTCCCTCCTTCCTTCCCACCAACAGCAGAGGGAGACAGGGCATGGGGGTTTTGGTCAGTTCATCACCAAGTTTTTCTTCCACTGCTCTAGGAGGGCAGTCCTTCCCCTGCTGCACCATGGGGTCCCCGCCATGGGAGAACAGTTCTCTGTGAACTTCTCCAGTGTGGGTCCATTCTTATGAGCAGTCCTGCCAAAACTGCTGCAGTGTGAATTCTCCCCTTGGGCACACAGTCCCAAAACTGCTGTGGCATGGGTCTCTCTTTCCCTTAGGGCAGTCCTCCAAGGACACGCTGCTCCAGCCTGGGAGCAGGGGCCCTCTCTCTCCACTGAATCACAGCCTCCTCCAGGCATCCACCAGGTCTGTGTGGGAGTTGCTGTTTGGGCAACTCCCCCATGGGCTGTGGGTGCATCTCTGCATCCCCTGTGGATCCCCACGGGCTGCAGGGGCACAGCTGCTTCACCATGGTCTCACCAAGGCCTGCAGAGGAATTCTGGCTCCAGTGCATGGAGCACCTCCTCCCCCTCCTTCTCCACGGACCTTGGTTCTCCATGTTTTTTTCCCTCACATATTCTCATCTCCTCCTCTCTGGGTAAAAAAAAAAATGTGTGACTTTGTTTTGATTTTGTTCTTTACTATGTTATCACAGCGGCGTTACAACCTCTCTCGTTTGCCCAGTTTTGGCCAGCAGCATCTCCATCTTCAGAGCCATCAGGGATTGGCTCTGCTGGACATGGTGGAAGCTTCCAGCAGCTTCTCACAGAAGCCACCTCCGTGCCCCTCCCCCCACTACCAAGAATCAGGCCATGCAAAACCTATACAGTATGTTGTAGTTGTTTAAAAATAATGAGACAAAGTCATTTTGTGTCTTAGGAGAAAGACTAGATTGTAATGGTCATATAAAATTACTTTTCATTCTTTTTTCTTTGGACTACAACTAAAGATACTGATAATTCTGGCCCATTGCCACACAAGATGTAAAAGATCTTGCATTTTTTAAAAACAGTGAACTTGAGGGGAAGAGAAAAAAAACTCAACTTTTTATTATGTTGCACAACAAAGTTGATTTCACTGTGGTTCTGCCCAACTTGCATTGATTCTTTGCTGCCTCCAGTGGAGGCTGTGTACAGCTGCCTGACCATAAAGACATGGAACTATTTTTTAAAGTGGTTTCAAGTCTTGAGGCTGCTTTTTGAAGCTTCTGCAGTTCCCAGATTCTGATGCTTATTTTATCCCCATTTAGGACATGATGCAAAAAAGCTCATGTCAGTTCTACCAACTGGTAAGAGTTTCCAGAGTTTTTGCCTCTATCCCTTGCAACACAGGGGGAGTTCACAGGTTATAACTACACCAGAAGACAAATATGAAAACTGCTAGGGAGGTTTCCTTGCACTGGAACCCAGCCATCAATACTGTTAAATAGGGCAGTCCCTGGAACGTGGTTAGTCTGTGACAACTATCCTGATCTATCCCTGTGTACTTACATTGGGAAGTGAGGCTGCCCAGGCAGTGTTCCTAATGAGTAGTTTGCATAAGGCTGGCCTCTTGCTGGCAGTAAGAAGGATGGACAGAATGGATGGGGCCTAGTCTGTGCCAGCTGGCTTAGGTGCCACAGACTTTATCAGTGCTCTTGAGCGCATTATATTTATTTCTGCAGATGTATCCTGTGTATTCCAGGTCCTTGACTTCCTGTAGTTGAGCTGAACCAGGATGTTTTCTCTCCTCTAAAGGACAGCAAATTTCCATACGAGGAGAGACAACATTCATAACCCTCCACTTGTGGATGTACAATACAGTATATTGAGTATGTAGTCTGCACTTTAATATCTTTGCGCCACTTCAAAGTGCAGAATCAAGAAAAGATACAAGTCTGGACTCTGAATCTAGAGACAGCTCTTCATAGTCTTCTGTTGCTGTTGAATAAATTTTCTGCCTTTACTGTGGAGACAGCTTAATCCCATTATGAAGCTGGTCATGAGGAGGCTGCCTGGGTACAGTTTGGGACTGCAGTGATGGTTTCTGGAAGATAAAAACCTCTGGTCACCAGTGAATATGTGTAGGGGGCACAGTAGTTGTAGAACTGTTTATGGCCTGAAAAACAGCTGCCTAGAAGGGGATTAACCCCACTTCCTTCCTCAGCTGCTTTTATAGGCACATGATCTTCCAGAGGATGTGCTTGCCTACAAGAGGTCTCTGGAATACATAAGGCCCATCTGGCCAAAGGGCCTGCTCTACATCTGATTTGTAAAAAGTCATCCAGCTCTCCACTGGATAGTCATGCAGCCTGCTCACTAAACCAGCAGTGTGTCTGCCTACTGATGACCTGCAGAAGGAAACAAGTACCTCGGCTTTTTATGGCTCTCAGTGTTTGTGCTTAGCATTCATATGCTGATGGTGAGTCATATGGGATATCCTTATGTTGCCTGAGATGGCATTTGTTTTTCAGCATAAATTTTTTAGGAAGTGGTGCAAAGACAATGTGAGATAAAATTCTCAAATTTAGAGTACACTATCAAAACATGTCATCATTTATCAGCCATGGCTCTAAAAAACACATGCAATCCACTTGTCTCTTTGAGCTAAGAACCATGGCTGTGATGAAAGATGAAGATACTCTGCTTCTAAAATTACTATGTTCTTATGTACACTGAAGCTATCCTCTTTCCTTTGGCACAGAAAGACCAGAGTAGGCCAGAAAATCCAATGCACTCTTATCAGCTAATGAGACACCAGCTAGGGCTTTTACTTGTATTCTTAATTTGATGTAAAAAGAGTTTTGATGGCTGCAGCTACATAACTTCAAGTGAACAGATAGGAGTCCACAGTAAACCCACATGTAGGAGGCTCATAGCTGCACAGTAGCTATGGAAGGTAGTTTCATAGAATGACATTAACCCCTACTCTCGCTTACCTACTTAAAAGTTCAGGATCTGGTCTATGTTAGTGTATTCCTGTAGGCAATTGGAGTTGTACAGTTGGAGAGGTTTGACATGCTTCACTGGGGCATTTATCTTTACTGTGTAAAACAAAGTGTCTCTGAAAACCTAAATGCAGAATAATTCAGAGAGATGTTCTCTGGAGATTTCAGGGAGTACCCTTAGGACCCTTAGGACCATGAAAAGCATCTAAAAAAGTGAGACTATCCTCTCAAGACTTAAATTTCCTCCTGCTGGTTCAGTAGGGTGCTCAAAGCAGCTTTGTGTTGGTGCAGCACTGTTGCCCTGCTGCACCACTGCAAAGCTGATGGAGTATTAAAACTGGCTCAGTAACTGATGCATTCACCAACTCAGAGCTGTCTTTAGCCTTGAATTTACAGGCAGAGAAAAGTTCTAGCCAAAAATCTGGTTGGGAATTCTCGTTGTGGTTTCTTTTTTTAACTTACTACCAAACATCAAGCTGGCTCCGGCTGCAGTTCTGATGAAACATTTGGGAACTCTATCAAAGTTCTTCAGTTTTGGTTGCAATAATGATTAATGGGATTTTAATCTTGTTGGCATTTGCATCAGGTAGGAAGTGGGGAAAGCCCTTAAAATGCTCAATTGGCTTTAAAACCCCTAACATCTGTTCCAGTTTTTGTTCTAGTTATATATGTTCTCTGGCTGATTTCAGTGCTATAGGAATTCTTACTGCCTCATCTTTAGTCTCCCCAGCAGCTGTCATTGGGCATTGCCTCTGAGAGTTGGAGGCTCACAGAGATGACTGAGCCAGGTGCATAAATATTATTTTATACTTATGTACAATACATTATCTTGAAAACATTCTGCATTTTCATTTACTTGGAACAGAGATTTTTGAAAGTATCATCTGTTGGATGTAGTGTATGCCTTTTTCTATACAGATTTTAAAAGTAACTATCACACATGTAGATTCCATGTGTGTGGTCAAGATTTTGTGAGTTGAATTGCCATGTCAACAAACTGATACCCACTCAACCCAGCAGAATTACCAGTCCCATCTCATTCCATAATACTAACCTCTACAGGGATTGGTGTGTAACCTGAAGATTAAATACTGCTTTTCTGAGGAGTGAAAAGTCTGGTTTTTAAACCAAGAGTTTTGTAATTTGATGTGATGTTTAAGAGAAAAAAAATGTATTTCAAAATATTTTTGAAGTTCTGAGATCAATAAAAAGCAATGCAAGAAGCATTTCTTTAACCTAGTCATATAGATGTCCATTGGAATTTTCTTCTAAGCATACACTCAGTTCATGTATTGGTTATGAGCCTGATTTAGACAATCAGCTCTGCTCTGCAATCACTTCAGAAAATGTTGCACTTGCTTTTATTAAATATAGATAGGAACCCTTATGTCTGTTATAATCAGCTGAAACAAGAGCATGCTTAAAACTGTAGAGCTCTTAGCATGAAAATTTCACCAGTCTTAGACAACAGAACCAAAGAGAACACATTTTCTTGTTTTCATGTACACCATGTAAGTAAAGGAAGTCAAGATATCTTTCCTTTTCTGTCTTAGCATGGGATACTAGAATGGAATGCTAGAATGGACTTGGTGAAAACAGTGACTAATGTCTGTTATTTAACAAAACTAGAAATTCTGCCTGGCATTTGTTCCGAATCTCAAACGTAGTGCCTTTGTTTCATAACCAAGGGAACAGGGAAGAGTACACTGGCTAAAACTATCCACAAAATGCTGTATTTGTGTATGCTTACTTCATGAGGTTTTTATCCTGAGGATCAGTTTAGTTTAAAGATAGCACATTTTTAATAACATTGTAAATAAATCTATGCATAGATTTTGATTGTGGAAGAGCTAACTAACTTGATGTCTGTAAAAATACGACAAAAAAAAATCACTTTAAAATGAAAAACACTCCTCCAGGACAATCCAAAATAACTAATTGCACAGCATTAACTCTAGGGATCTGCTCTTCTGGGTACATGTTGCTTTTTTAGATTGCGTTTCATATGTCCCTCTCCACCTTCTTTCAAGGAAAGCAAGCAGGTTTTTGTCCTGTCAGGGAAGGTGTATTCATCTTTCATCTCTGCCTGAAGGGATTAAAACTTACATCTTGTAATTCCTGGAAGAATGCTTTCTTCACCATCCTGGCTGTTTAATGTTGACAAGAGTCAGGCGCTTCCCAGCATCCCGGGAAGAAGTCCAAGAACCTGTGAGCAGCCATGGCAAACAGTGCACCTACTCACTTTAGAAGTCTCAGGAGTCACACTGAGGGTGAATGGAAGGCTTAGGGATTGTAGTTTTGACAATATATATGCAGAGTAGGAGCTTGGTAGCATATAGGCAGTTATCATCTAGATGGCTAGCTTAGATGGAGCCCTAAGAAAATATACTTAAGAAAATACAACCTGTTGAAATATTAAATTACCATCCTAAACCTATCAGTGGAATTTGAATTTAATTCTATTGAAGTCATGGAAGCTATTATATATCTTTGTCTAATTCAATGTAAACAAATCAGAACAGACCCTTGCCTCAGAGTCTGCATGCAGAAAAAGACAACAAACTGTTCATCTATCTCATATCTCAGCTAATACCTTCATTGTACTTTGAGTCTATGTTTATATTAGTAAATTTAAAAGGAGCATTCCTGAGCATTGGAATTCAATTGTTTATGACATTAACTTGTCCTTGGTATGTCTCAGGGCAGTTCCAGCTATCCCATTCTCAGAGTCATGGCAGAGTTATCTCATAAGAGGATTAATGCAGTTTCTGCTTATGTCCACTGGCTTTTCAAAAGAAAGACAACTACATAAACGATATTATTCAACAATTTGTTGGTTGTTCCTCGACAGCTGGTCTCCATGCCAGACATAACAGGTATGTCTGGGTATATCTAAGATAGTAGAAAAGATGCAGTCTAACAGTACTGACTTGAATTGGTGTGTAGTCAAAACACAGGCTACTCCTTCCTTACACAATGGTGACCAAAAACAACATGGAAATTGTAGGTGTAAGGAAGGGGAGAATCCATCCAGGTGTTTAGCTGAAATCCTCTTTCAGTTTTGCAATTGCATCTACCTTTTTCCAAAGAGATTATTCAGGTGAAGGAATACTTGCAATGTAATCTTAGGAACAGAACACCAGGCTCGTTTTCCATCCTCCGTCTCCAATTGGTGACCTCAATGTGTCAATATTTGGAATGACTAACATGTAAATATAGCCATACCAAGTTATGTCATGCAAAGGGACATTCTTTCTCACTGTTGAACTGATTGTTCAATTTCTTTTTTCCCCAGTCTTAAGGTGACTGGAAACAAACCATGAAGCCAAGAGGAGGAAGGAATCTGGAAACCTGACAAAGCAGTCTTGCTCAGTCTTGCCTCTGGGTCTCTCTCTTCATCATGTGGTGTGTAGTTTTGTTTTTGGTTTTCATGCTTTTGTACCTTCACTGTGACAGCACAGGCTGAGATTTTTGTAGTTAGAGACATGTGCCATTCACACATTGAAGATAGCTAGATTAAAATGATAAAGAAGTTGGGGAACCCAGCTGCATACATCACACAGAAACCCGCGAGGCGAATTTTCGGACGCCGCACCCCTGGGAGGGCGCAGGCCCGGCCGCCCCGCAGCGCTCAGGGGCGCGGGGCGCTCGGCGCCGCCTGGCGGCGGGCGGAGACA
>VWYO01007737.1:260507-295316 GCA_013400275.1 Rhadina sibilatrix
CGGGCTGCTGCCGTCCGGCGAGCGGCTCCCGGGGGGGAAGACACCTCGACTTCTGGGACGGAGATACAGGTAAAGCGGCCGGCGAGCGCCAGCAACCTCCTTCCCCTCTGCGTCCCTCCCCACGCCTCCATCCCTCCCGCCCCGCCGGGCTGAAGCGCTGCGTGCGGCAGGACCGGTGACAGCCCACGGGCGGGAGCGACCGCTGCCGGACCCCGCCAGAGTTGGCAGGGCAGAGCCGCCGCACGGAGCGGCCGTGTGTGAGGGGCGGTCAGTCGTCCGAAGGCGAGCGGCTCCTGGCATGATGCTGGCCGCCACTCCGGGCTGCTTCTGCGGGGCAGGGGAGCGGGGAAAGGGACAGAAAACGGGGGGCCTGGCGGTGCTGTCCCCTGCAATGGCCGGTTGCCCCCCAGCCGCGCACCTCCCGTCCCGCCGCTCCTGCCCGCAGCCCGGGCGCGGAGCTCCGCAGCGAGGGCGGGGACAGCTGCCGCGGCTCTCCGGCAGAAACTTCGGGGAAAGTTGTCGCCCCTCGCCCGTGCTCCTCCGCTCCGCGGCGAGGCGGGGAGAGGCGGGGCGGAACGCCCGTCCCGGCTGGGGATCTGCTCCTTCGGCGCACCCCCAACCTGGCCCCGCTCCGGGGCTGCGCCCCCGCCCTCCCGCGGGGCCCGGCGCTGGCTGCGGGGAGGCCGCGCGGGCGCTGCCCCGGCGCTGGGGTGGCTCTGGCCGCGGGGCGGGCGCTGTGGGGCGCGGGGGCAGCGGCGGAGCCCTGCGGAGCCCTCGCCCCGTCCCGCTCCGTCAGCCCCGCAGCCCGGAGCGGTCTGTGCCCCGCCTTGTGTAACCTGCCAAGCGATCGCCTCTCTTTCCTCCGCTCATGTTTCCGATTTCACCCCCACGAGTCTCCCCACCTTCGACCCACCCCCAATTTTCTCTTCCAGTGAAACAGGAGACTCGCATAGCAGCGGATCCTTTCTCTTCATCCCCTCATGCGCTCTTCAGGTCGGACTGCAATGAGTGGACTGAGGTCTTCTGGGCTGCTGGGGCTGGTACTCTTAATGCTTTCAGCAGGATACTGCAAAGAAAAAACGGACTCCACAGATTTGAAGGACAAGCAAAGTCTCTTAAATCTCATCATGGAGATCATTCAGGAACTGAAAAGTTACCACCTGGAGAAGGACAGTGGGATGCAGTACTTCTCCAAGCATGACTATAACTTGGATCGAAGGGAAGTGGCTGACTATGGAGGATACCAGGACGAGCAGAGAGTTGGTAAGTCACAGCCCATTTTTTTTCCCTAAGGGTGCCTCAGTGAATGAGATAGTGCATCAGGTTACTAATTTTGTATTAAATTTCACCACTCAAAATACCTGCAGATTCCCTTTGGTATCAGAAATAGACACAGGTGGCGAATTTGGAATCGAAAAACTCCGTTCACCTCTCAGAGTGTTTTACTCTCTGGCTAATGTACTCAACTCGAAGTCCACCTTCCAGTGGCTTTGAACAAAACCTAATAATAAGGGGAAAGAGTGAAATGGGCTGAGATCAAAGAAACAAGGGATGGAAACGCTTTTTCCTGGAAGGTTACCACTTACTATCATGTGCTTGATTTAAGTGTTTCTTGGAAATTACCCTAGCAAGCATTCTCCTGCAGGACTGCAGTATGTCCTTAAAGACGTTATATCTAGAAGTCTTCCCTGCAGTTCAGCTTCACTGAACTGTTCACCCTGCTTTGTCACTTCTTTTTATACTCCAAAGGGTAGCACCTTTGAAATTCTAGGGAAGTGAGACAGTATTCCTCTGTCACTGTGCAGGCTGTGACCAGTTTGGGACACTCCTGCAGTCATCCGACTCATTCGACTGGCTCTTCTCTAACCTGCTTAGTTTGGGGATGTACTTCCGTGCACTCAGTTGAAAATTGATTTAGTTTCTCCTAATATCTTATAGTTTCTGCCATATCTTAGTGTTCCCTGTCACTCCCAAGCCCCTACATGCTGCTTATCTGACCCCTCCAACTAAAAGTGACTTTCTGAATATTTTCCAGCAAATATCTACTCACCTTTTCCCAAATTGGCTTTCATTTTGATAGTGTGCTATTTATTTTGTCTTTATTGATCTCATAAAGCTTCATTTTATCCTTTTGTCATTCATACTCAAATATCCTCGTAATTTGCGTTTATTGGTGGTTGTCATGAAGATGTTGTTCTCCATTTGGGTGATTAATGAATGCACAGAGGAAGACAGTATTGTTCTACTTAAGGTCAACACAGGAGAGAACATTTTGTTTTACAAATGTTGAAGAGTCAAAGAGACCAGACTAAGCAGGGAACCATGATCTATACAACTCTAAATCTTGTCTTGGAACATGGGCATAGTTTTTGGTTATCCTATTGGTGCAAAACATTGGCCTTGTGTAAAACAGTTATCTACAAAATTAATAATCCTGCTTCAGAGCAGATTAGTTGGTAGTGTTGTTACTGATTCCAAAGCAGGATTTCTCATTCTGTTATTATAATGGAGTTTTTCCCAGCAACTGTGAAAAGGAACTACTAGTTAAGAGTCTTTCATTTCAGTTTTGGCATCACTTTCCTAGTGAGCTTGTCCCATGGGAAATTTCTGAGTGAAGCATGTGTGTTTTTAATGCTCTTCATGACATAATTAGGTCAAATAGGATAAGGTCAATTTTCCTTATACTGACTAAAGTTAGAAGTAAATGAAGAATGGCTTTCGAGAAGTGTCTAAATTCACAAGTGAATCAGATCTGGATGGAAATGCTCTCTGCTTTATATCTGATAAGAGGTGCCAGGGGAATGAAAAAGGCTGCTCAGGCATTCATGGTCAAGTAAATAAAGCACCATATAGTGTATCATACACAATCAGCACTAAGCTATCAGCATAGAGTTTGTAACGGAAAGCAATCAAAGATAGCTGTAAATCAGGAAGTCACAAGCAGGGGTTAGGGCTAAAATGGATTTCAGTAAACCAGTTTCATTTTGCCATCTGCTGAACACAAAACACAAGGCGGTAAACCACAAACATAGGGAGCCAGAAGAGAGCAATTTGCTTGGAATCATTTCCTGTGAATTTTATTTACTGCTGGGGGGAGGGAGGGAAGATTCCTGTAAGTAGATCAATCCAGTTTCATGATTACAGTAGAACAGTGCTTCTACAGACATACCTGGGACAGAACAGTGGTTACATTTGTGTAAGAGAATTAGAAGACGCAACCCCAAACTCGAATATATCTTTGGGTCTTTACCACTCATGTAATAATAAAGAATTTAAATCTAGGTAAACTTGGTAATGTAGTTCATAGAGAGCTAAAATGTGACTCTTAGTTAATAACCATTGTCATACTTGATTTCTCACCTAACAGACATTGTTCTGTCAGTACTGTGGTTCACAGAGCCTTTTACAAGGTCTCCCTATGTAAAGTGAATGCTTGCAATTTGGCCTACTGTATGCAAAGGACTTTTGACCTCTGTGCACCTGTCAAGACATAGAGGTGATGTTGCTGGACAGGGTATTCCCTGTCCTCATACTATACTTGGCAAGCACAGGTCCAGTGCAGCAGTGAGTGTTCTTTTTTCTGTCCAACAGAAATAGTTCCCAGAGATCTGAGGATGAAAGACAAGTTCTTGAAGCATTTAACAGGTATGTTTTAATTTTGCATTGGTATCCATATTTCACATACCTACTGTAAGCTACACTGCTCTACCTGTGAACTGTGCTGATTCATAACTTATTTTTTCTTTATATTTCAGGTCCACTCTACTTTAGCCCAAAATGTAGCAAACACTTTCATCGGCTTTATCACAATACAAGGGACTGCACCATCCCAGCATGTGAGTAACAAAAGCAGACACTTCTCTAAAACAAGAGGAAACTCTTAAATTTATTAGCTCTATCAAGTATCAGTAGTGATACAATGTCAGAATGCATTCCCTGCAAAGAAAAATTTGGACTGCTATAAAAAAAGCAATGCTGTACTAAGTATCCTCTACAGCATTGCTAGAACAGCATCAGCATTACAGAGAGGAAAAGGGAAATAAAACTTTCTCCTTGCAGATACACTATGTAGAATGGCTGTAAACACTGCATCCTTAGGTACTGATGGGTTCCAAACCAGGTCTGTGCTACTGAACATGACTCCTTTCACAAGTATCTCATATTTAATTTCTAGTTAATTTCTAATTTCTAATTAATCCTAAATTTAAGATAGGATCACAAATCCAGGTGGGGTTATTTACTTTTCATTGATTATTTATATAGGACACATTTTATAGACATTTTCCATTTTGGCTGTTCAGCTACCAATCAACCAGTGATGTTGACAATGAAACTTTGCAACACTTGATTTTATAATTCAGTGAATTATAAAAGTACAACTTCTTAGTTTAGAAAAAAAAAGTGCTGATGGACACAACTAAGCAAATGGAGCTTATGATATTTCATGACTGTTGGCAGCACAGAGAATTAAATAAAAATCCAACATTGACATTTGTCAGTCAGTAGATAGGACTTCAGATTCATACTGAGGTGGACCTGTTGAGTAAGCAGATGCTATTTTAGTACAGCCTTTTCAGAATGGAAGTACACTTTATTTTACTTGTCTGAGGTCAATCACTGGGTCAGTAGCAGAGCTGAGAATAGAAACAAGAATTACAGATTCCAAGTTTCAAGTATTAATAAATATTTCAGCCCAGTGCATTTTAAAGGCATATTTGGTAAGAATTGTGGACATTTTCTCTATTTGTAAGGCTTCAGATTAGGAATTCCTTGGAAAGACAAGGATTTCTAGATGACAGGTAACCAGATCACACTCTGTTTACATGGTTGGAGGTGTAAGTTGTTCATAACTTGTCTGTTCTGAACAAGCAATGGTCATACTACCTTTTTCATAAGGTTGACAACACAAACATCACTTGGCTCAGCACTAGTGAGTATTCCAAGCTGTGAACCTAAAAACTAGTTGGCCTTAAAGGCTCTAAATTAGCCTTTTCTTCCTGACTGGTGACATATCCACCAACATAATGTTTGCATAATGGAGGATAATTTGTATGAGTCGCAACTATACCATAACTATGCTGTGAGTTGGAGATTGTTAACATCTCATCTCCAGAAAACATTAGATGTTTACTCATTAATAAAATAATGCTTAACAAAAGTAAACATCACTTACTGGGCTGGATTGACTAGCATCTCTTTGAAGTAACTTTCTTATAGGAAAATGAGCCTCCTTTAATTCTTCATGCACAGAAAGATGTTACTTTTTTATAATATCCTGACTTCAAATTATACTGTTCCTTCTGTGTAGACAGCAAAGAAACTAAAAGTGTCTCTGATGCTGCAATGTGGTGGTTGCTAATACAAAAGCATTGTGTTTCTTTCTAGTGCTTTGTACAGTGTAGTAGCATTGGTACCTGAAAAATAATTTACTTTTCTTTCTGTCCCTAACCAACTTTCACAATATTCGCTTTTTCATGTAAATGAAAAAAAAAAATCCTTTTTGAATAGTTTCTTTAGTTTTGCATTGGTTCTGTGTCTTATTATGAATGCATCAAAAAGTTAAAGGTACCTAAAATATGAACAATTAACAATGGGACTACTGTGAGAAAAACTGTTTTACTGGTTTTAGGATGAAACTTCATACTCTTGTGAATGTTTATGATGCAGTCATCTACTTAGGCTGGATTTAAGATTTGTATGACTAGAAAATGTTATTTGTCTAATTTAACAGCTTTCCCAGGAAGAAAATCTATTGGAGAGTGGCATTACTTAATATTAAGTTGTCAGACTTGCTCATTGAGGGCTGCATTTCAAAGGTGGATGAGCACTATTTATTCTTTCTCAAATACAGAAATACTACAGTCACATGTTTAGATCCAGCACAGAAGCACAGGCACGGATGTATAAATTTTATACATACATACATGCACTTGGAGAGCCTCCAAGCACATTCATGCTGTTTGTTTACAGCTAGAACATGCGCAGAAGTCAGTTGCATAGTTACACGTGACATAGTTACATAGCTTTTAGTTATTACCCAAGTTATACACATTTCTCTCTTAAGTCAAAGGAGTTGATTTTTATCCTGTTGCAAACTAAGGTATTCACTGAACTTTGCTATGACACTAATTTACACACTGAAAACAATTTTGATTTTTAAAGGCAAATTTGATTACTTTTGTAATTTAGTCGTGCCTTTTTTTTTCATACAGATTATAAAAGATGTGCCAGGCTTCTAACTCGATTGGCAGTAAGCCCCATGTGCATGGAAGGATAAAGGTAAGCTTTTTCTTAGCAGAAATGACATTCCACTGCATAGCAAAGCAATGGGTGTTGTGTTTCATACATGAAAATTCATGGGAGTATAATAACAATTGTCCTTTAGATAAGGTATTCCCCTTCCAGAGGATTTGAAGTAACTGGCTTAATCTGGCAAATTTTGGCATAAAGGAAAGGGTACCCCCTACTGGAAGCCATTACATAAACGTCCATGTGCATCATCTGTGGATTATTTATAGCAGGATACAGTTAGCAGATAGTGAATTTGTTGTTACAGAACAAAACACAACAGCTGTGGCTTATTTTTCAAGAGTTTACTCAGTACACAATTGCCTGTATTGGCAGCAGCAGCCGCCCTTTTATGTGTGCAGCTGTAGATCTGTGCTGCATGTAACTCAGTAGTATGAGTTAATATATACATAGCTATCCCCATCAAAGCTTTATATAAATGCAGATAGGTTGTAGGTGCTATTATAGTAGTTCAGTTAAAATGTATTGATAGTAGCATTGAGAAACTAACTTCAAGCTATTCGGATTTTTGGGGATTTCCTTGTGTGTACCTCTCATGTCTAGAGGTTAATTCCCTCTTTCTTTGCCTAGATGGGCCTCTATTTCTCACAAATACTTGGGAAATTTCATCGTGCACCACAATAAAAACAAAAGCTAATCAATCAAACCAAAAAGTACTCTCAAACTATCTGCATTTTAGAGAACTGTAACATAAGAATACAGAAGGACTAATGTACTTTCTATCCTCAAACTTTACCTGAGACAAAATGTGATCTTAGACAAAGGGATAAATAATAACTATGTAGATTGGTCAGTAACAAATGCTGTCAAATCAAGATGCTTTAACTCTGTGACAAAATGCACATCTTGTGGAAGGAATCAGTGAGAAAAGTAATAAAAATTAAGCATTTTATTTTATTTATTTTATTTTATTATTTTATTTTATTTTATTTTATTATTTATTTTAAGCATTGACACTGCTTTGCACTTCACTCTCACAAGCAAGTGTGAAAAAGTATTTATGTATTTCAGTATTATAGGACAAGCAACTGTGATACAGTACAACCTTGAAATTAAAAATAATCTTGGAAAATAAACCAAATCGTCTAAAACCAGGATAACAGATAAAGAGCAGAATTATAAATTCCTGTAGGACTATTCAACTGCAGAAATACACAGAATTTGGTGAATAGTTAGATAGTGCTGTCGAAAATGTAGAGGTTGTCATAGACTGCAAACTAAGCAAGTCAGAAGTGTTACACTTGGAAGAAAGTCAAACAATACTGGAGTTTATAAATAGAATCATTGTTTATGAAACTCCTGACATAATTACTATTACTGCAATATTATATTTAATTAAGGACACTACACTAGAAGACATGGATTTTTCTTATAAGAGTCTAAAGAAAAGCAACATGGATGACCAAAGGCCTAGAAAACTCAGTACACAAGAACAGTTACAGGAATTAGGATTATTTAATCTAAAGAAAACATGACTGCAGGAAAACCTGATGGAGCTATTCAATTTCATGAGAGGTTTCTACAAGTCATTATCTCTATCCAGTTTGGATAAATGAGACATAATTTGTTTAACTTTGCAAATAGGTAAATAATATTATTGCCAATACCAATAAACAGATACAACAGAGTGTGAAATTCTTTTCTCTCTTTTTTGGAAAATTTTATCTGTATCTTAACAACCTGTCATGTAAACATGAACTTGTAATATGAAGGAATAGCAAATAAAGTAGTTCATATCTCAAGCTGCAAATATATTTAAAAATGTCCATCTCTCAAACAACCTTTGCTCAACATGTTTCAATGTCAGCAACAACTGTCCACTTCTTTTATTCACACAGACATAAATCAGTAGTGGTAGACTCCTTAAGCAGCCTCAATTAGTAGAAAGGAAGACTATCTTCTACCACATACATCTGGAGATGCGCAGGTGTCTGTAAGATTAAGCCTCTCTTCTCCTCAAGGCCTTTCCACTGCATCAGTTCAATTTGTGTGAAACAAATTAGGTTTCCTGTTTTGTTCAGTGTCTGATTTCTGTTTCATTGCAGGTTTATAAGTGGGCTGGGCTATAGATGGACTATTACTTTGGCAAACTGGTAGTTTTGTTGGATTTTTCAGGTCTGTGGACATCTATCCATGTTTAGAGATCAATTTGGAGAGAAGAAAAAATATAAATTTATTTTTATTTGTACTTAAAGTGCGTTTTGGATTAGCACAGCTTTAAAGCACACAAGACGTTGAAACTCAGAGCTAAGATCAAACAAGAAAATAATATGTGAAAACAGGAGTTAGATATGTTATTGTTACAGCACATACCTATGTGGGCACATGTGTTAATGGTATGATGTGTCTGTGGCTAGCACCAGATGGAACAGTAAAAGCTTCATAATCTTCAATGCATAGATCTCTGTGATCACATTACAGCAGAATTCCACCTGGGTGTGCACACTTGGGAAAATAATTTTTTTATAAGCATGGGGAGGTTCTGCTACAAATCCTACTGGCACAGTATTTTAAAGTTTATATTGATATTTAAACCACTAAATTCTTCTCATATACATTAGCATTTTCTTATAGAGGTTATCATCATGCACAGGTAATAACCAGAATCCAATCTGGAAAGCTGTAATAGGCCTTTACAATAGCTTTTATTTATGCTTTTATAAGTTAGCACAATTGGCTGGGGAGTTGTATAGTTACCTATGTTCTGAACAGAGGCTGTAGTCAAATTGCATTCAGGATCTCCAGTAAGACATCATCCTTCAGCTAAGTTCCAGCCCAATATTCTTAGACTGATGCATATAACAGACTATATGAAATTAAAAAAAAAAAAAAATCTAAAAAGTAGAACAAATTTATCAGTGCTAAAAATTTGGGGCCTATTCAAGGGTTTCTGAAAGTGCCAGGGGTTTAGAAAACTGTGAGCTGATACAAAACTGTTAAGTTACCCATACAAAAGCAGGTGAGTATCCTAACCACTACTTTTCATCCTCAGTGAACTGCATATTCCCATTAATAACAAAAACAGTTTTTCTTAAATTTTCAGCATTTAACTTGTAGATTGTACCACACACTGATAAAACCAAAAGCATGTTAATTTCTTCCAAACATCACTTTTTAACATCATAGCTTAAACAGGGTACAGTAGAAGCATACGTACAAAAAATAAGCTAGATGAAAATGCAAGACAAAGAAAATTTACATCAGTTTCCCCCTCTAAAGAAGGATATTAAAAAAAATAAAAGTAATTGTCCTATCTGCAAAGCCAGAAGAAAACCCTAGATTACATTAAGATTTTCTGTAACATTATTATGTTTCCTAATAGCTTTCAAAAATTGCAAAACTAAATGTTTAAATACTACTAACAAGTATTTCTGTATGCACCAATAGCTTGATTTTCAATGGATTATGTCAAGTCCAACTGACTTTGCATACAAATGATTCCATTACAAATTATACTTAAGCAGTAGAAAATGTAGAGAAGCTCAGAGTATCAGAGAATTCACACTGATCGTGGGGAAGACAGTTACCTGTGTTCAGACAGACAGCATAAAAGTTTAAACTATGAAAAATATCATTAGCAGAATTCTGGCATCAGATTACCACTGGTTTTTATCCCCCCCTCCCTCCCCCCCGAATGAATTTTTGATGGCTAAAGACACCAAAGTTTGTGTTTGCTCTGTGTCTGTTTGCATGTAAGAGTCTTTCAGCTGTGTAGTTCCTGCTGACTGAAAAGACATTGTACATTTTTACTTCTACATAAGAATAACAGGCATAGAAACACATGAAACTGGGTGGACAGACTTGAAGCATTCAATGCTCACCTGTCTAGAAGAGGACAGACTTTTAGATATGTGTATATGCAGTTACACAACATTTTCTTATAAACTTTAAAGTTGTGGAGGAGTAGGATTGTGAAAACCTTCACTGTTCAACCTTTGCATCAACATTTCTAGAATAGAGACAAAATACATACATAAGCAATGTGGAAACCTGTAATTTTGTATTGGTGATTTTGATATCAGTGTCATAGGCATGGTTGTGATTTAATTCCAAGAAACTCTTCTGGAAGACTTAACAGAAGAGGCAGCAAATTAAACCACTGCAGCTCCTGCAGTTTGTGGTGACTCAGTGTTGGCATGTTCCAGGCTATACTTACACAAACAACTATAAAAAAAGCTACTTCTATTTGTTTCTTGTTTATATGAATCCAAGTTTCTTAACAAATGGGCCCAATGAATCCTCAAATCCTTCCTAGATCCTTCAAACTGGACACCCCATCCAACAGCTCCTGCCATCAAGGCATTTAGACAACATTTTGCAATCTGTTAATGCTATTCCTGAGGTTTATTCACTTTCTGACTTCATAGATGCAGTCACTGGAACAGATTAACTATGAGCACTTTTTTGATAGGTAGAACTGGACACTAGTGTGTCTACCAAAAATGAACCATCAAAAAAAGTGATGCTTTCCAGAATTTTAGCCTTTATTAACAAAGAAAGCATTAATATGTCAGTGATATGAACTAAATCTGAAATTCACTAACTGATCTT
This sequence comes from Rhadina sibilatrix, assembly GCA_013400275.1. NCBI lineage: Eukaryota > Metazoa > Chordata > Aves > Passeriformes > Phylloscopidae > Rhadina > Rhadina sibilatrix. The sequence continues at coordinate 271,368 of VWYO01007737.1, forward strand.
TCCAAAGTTATTACTGAATTTTCCAGTTTCATTTACTATTTTCACTATGATAAGCACATTCTCAAATACATGTACATGAGTATAAGAATAATGTAAGACAATTTTCTTCTTTCTTTTAATCCACCAGATGTTATTATCATGACAAGAAACACCAAGAACCAAGAGAAGTGCCTTGGAAACCAACAGGGAAACAGAACTTACTACCTTTTAGCTAATTCCATTGTGAACAAGAGATTTATTTTTGCAGATTGACAGACTACTTCCCATAATTCTTTTAACATGCATTTTGTATGTCATCAACAGTTTGCAGATTGACATTCTCTACAGTAGCATAACTGCCAGTAGTACTTAATGCTCCATACTTAAAAACACACTACAATTGATGTGTAATGCTGCCAAAAATTATGTAAACACAAACATTTCACCAAGAAAATTCATGTTCTATTGCTTAATTATACAGTTTTAAGGAATGTTTGTTTGTATATCTAGAACTACTAAAGATCTGCTCCACAGTAGTTGTGGTCACTTGATATCCTTCATGCTTATACAATTTTTAAAAAGTTTGGTTAAAACAGACTTGTATTGGGGTCACATTGTACCCTGGAGTACAAATTGCATGATAAACAGGAACGTAATTCCAAGTAGACATACTTTTTGGGACAGTGGAGCATGGATTTTGTACACAAACACAAGCTGCCATTAATTTACTTTATATAATAAATGTATAAAACATTCCAGCGAACGTGCAATATGTAAATACTGTAAATAACAAACGTAACTAATAAAGTGTTTGGTATTAAGTTGTTCTCAGTTTGCTTTCTGTTCACTGAATCCAGGTAAACAAACTTCCTTTTGGTAGCTACTATCATTTATCCACACTTAAACTTCTTTCCACAAAGAGTAAGAAGGAAATGTCTACTCAGGTCAGAGTTCAGTAATGTGGATATCCTGGATTTATGAGGATGGACAGATCTGTGTGTTTCAAAGCTACAGAATGCCCAGACTACAAGGCTGCTCAAATTCTCTATAGCATTATAAAATGGAATATTTTTTAAGAGTAACGGATGTTCTGAGGTTTTTGTTTGGGGGTTGGTTTGGGGACGGGCTTTTTATTTGTTTTTTAATAATATGTAGTCTGTTCATGATACTGCAAGGCAATATAATCAGAAAATATCCAGTAAATCATTTTATTATTGTAGAATTTTTAAGGAGTTAGTGTTACTCCAAAAGCCTTAACACACATTTCCCCTTCTTCCTTAAATCAGATATTGAATCCAGTTGTCACAGTTAAATGACTCAAACAGGAAGAAAATTTTTATGTGTAATCTATAAATCCATGTATTGGGTTTGCATGGCCAGGTTTTGGTAGTGGGGAGCTACAGGGATGGCTTCAGGGAGTAGCTGCCAGAGGCTTTCTCCATGTCCAGCAGAGCCAAACCCAGACAGCTCCAGGATGGACAGGCTGAGCCAATCAGAAATGGTAACACCTATGGGATAACGCAGTTGAGCAGGGAAAAGTTACTGCACAGTTGTAATTGCAGCCAGAGCAGATCAGGGTGAGATCATGAGAGGAACAGCCCTGCAGACACCAGGGTCAGTGCAGAAGAGGGACAGGAGGTGCTCCAGGCACCAGAGCTGGGATTCCCCTGCAGCCCATGGTGCAGCCCATGGTGAGGCAGCTGTGCCCCTGCAGCCCATGGAGAAGCACAGGGATGCAGAAATCCACCTGCAGCTCATGGAGGAGACCCACACAGAGCAGGTGGATGCCTCACAGGAGGCTGTGACCCTGTGGGAGGCCTGTGCTGGAGCAGGGTCCTGGCAGGGACCTGCAGACCTGTGCAGAGAGGAGCCCATGCTGGAGCAGGTTTGCTGGTGGGACTTGTGACCCCATGGGGGACTCAGGCTGGAACAGGCTGTGCCTGAGGGACTGCACCCCGTGGCAGAGTGACCCACGTTGCAGCAGTTTGGGGAGGACTGATGCCTGTGGGATGGACCCACGCTGGAGAAGTTCATCAAGAGCTATGTCCTGTAGGAGGGACCCCAGGCTGGAACAGGGGAAGGGCTCCTCTCCCAGAGTAGCAGCAGAAACAACCTGGGATAACCTGACCATAACCCCCATGCCCATCTCCCTGCACTGCTGGGGGAGGAGGAAGAGCTGGGAAGGAAGAGTAGGGGAAAGGTGTTTTTAAGGTCTTATTTTACTTGTCATCCTGCCCTGAATTTGTTAGTAATTTCTGTTAAAATCCCCAGCCTGAGTCTGTTTTGTCCATGACACTATTTGGTGAGTAACCTCTCCCAGTTCTTATCTCAACCAATGAACCCTTCTTTTTATTTTCTCTCCCCTATCCAGTTGTAGAGGGGAGCAAGAGAGAAGCTCTGATGGGTGCCTGGCATCCAGCCAGGGCCAACCTACCACAATGAACCAGATACTTTTATCTTAATACTGGCATTTATAGTTTTCACTCTATCCTCAGTTTGAACCACAAAATGTAAAACCAAACACAACCCTCCCCAACCCTGAGAAGTATAGGAGCTGAGATTCTGGAAACTGGCACTTCAGAGCCTTCACCATCCAACTCTTCAGAAGAAAAAATGGCAGAAGTACAAAATCTCATCCTGGAACATGGCTGTATTTAGCAGGGGAGAAGTATGTATTTTTTATTTGCTTTCAGTGATGAATAAATGCTAAGTTCCATGTCTCAATGGATGTAATACATGCTTGCAGAAAACCTGGTTGTTAAAGCAATCCGCTTTTATGGGATTCACTAAAGCTGTTCATCATGGTGGAATTCTGTGCTTCACTGAGGTTCCACTGACCAGACCACAGGCTACTACTTAACACAGGAGTTTAAAATACTGGTAAGCTTTCTTTTTCTAGTAGGATACCCGAAATCTAAACAAAAACCTTCTATTAAGTCTCCCTGTAAAAAGGAAATAACAACTTATTTAATGATTTAATCAATTAATATGAATAAATTAATCCCATAGAAGTTTTCTTAAGATGTAGCAGAAGTCAGCATACTCTGACAGAAAACACACCTAATACTAAAGCAGACTTTTTTTTCAGTCTTAACTTTACCACTTAAAATATAACTAGCTGTGTGGGCGGGCAGGGAGAAACAGGAGTCAGTTCTGTATTTTTTCATTCAAAATTACATTTTTCATGAGTGGTATTTTGGATGTGTGAGCGCTTAGTCATCTGTATGATACATGATTTGTGTCTTAATCCTGTGTTCACTGTTTCTCTTTGAACCCAAATAATGGTTCTGAGCAACTGTCCTTCCCAAATGCAATCCCTGTTCTGTATTTTGGGCTTCTACAAATTTGTACAAAATAATCATCATGCTCCTTCCCCTCTTCCATAAAAAACCTACTAATTATAAAAATAAATCAACCAGTTTATTCCTCCTAGTAGAGGTATTGAATTATTAAGTCACTAGATTGCTTGCTGAAAATCTGTCTCAAGGCTGAGACTTTTAAAATGTGAACTGAATTTAACACAAGTTTTGACTTAGTATCACTTTACAGGAAGATTCCTAAGCCTAGTGAAGGTAAACAACCATATCCTCTTATTTCCTTTGTTACCCCAGCAGCTCAAAGATAAAGATTTAAGACCTTTCAATCTTAGCCATAATATGCAGGAAACTATAGGCTGAATTCCTACATAGCCATGAATGGGAAAGCACAAACCATCACGTTCTCAGTCTTAGGAGTTATTTTACTTTCACTGGAATATTTGAAATGGTCATTCAGGCAGGGAATAATATCAGGCCTAAATACTTCCATCTTTGAGGTTAGTGCATCAAACCAACATTTGGGATGTTTTGTCCCTAACTGCCCATCATTTCCCCCCCATTTACTTTGTCAAAATATTAATAAAAGAAATCAAAAATGATTTTTCCAGAGTAAGTACTTCATTGGATCTGAAATAGTCTTTGTCTCTGAAAAGTGAAACAGCTATTAGTTTGCAATTCCTAGCTTGTTTTTTAGAAGTCAAAACTGATGTAATGCAATAATACACAAAGATTCTGATTTCTGTATTTAAGTATTCCTTCTACCATCTGCCTTTTCTAAGCAGGTTCTGAAGTTATATGTCTGATTGAAACGTTAGCACAAAACAGAAACCTCATTAACACAAACACATCTATTCTACAGCAAAAGCCCCAAGAAACAATCCCCATAGTGAAGTCTGCAACATACACAGAGTGACATCAGGATTCCAACCTCCCCAAGAATAACAGGATCTTCTGTTAAAATCCATGTCTCTCCCAGAAGGCTGAGCAGGTGACAAGTACAGAGACTACAAGTTTGGAAGGCAACAAGAGACAAAAACAAGGCTAAATATGAAAAAAAAAAAAATTTATAGATCCAGTTTTACAGATAATGTGGTAATGTTAGTTCATACCGATTCTGAGAATATTCATAAACAGGAAAATCATCATGGTATCACTTATATTCCTGATCTCAGCACATTTACATGTCTAAGGCAGACAGGAAGGGTAATGTTCAGAAAAGCAGGCATAGACTTTTACAGAGCATTCAAATTTTGTCCAAGAGCAGAACTGTCTACTTACTGGCCTTCTGCTAACTTAGTACTGTATTACAGATGGACTGTCTTTACAATGAACTATACTACTCTCAAAGAACACTTCTGACAGGCTGTACGTTCTGAGTAAATCTGGAAATACTGTCTGACCCTCATGTAGGAACTGGAATTACAGCAAATTTCTCATCCACTGTATTGCATGGACTTGAGTATTTCACTACCATGAGATACAAAATGTGATTTCACATTTCAGCTTTTAAGCTGTGATGTTTTCTTCTCAAATAAATGCTATATTACATGTGCTTGTGTCAGTGTGCTAGGAACTGACCAGAAGACCAAAGGAAGACTTAAGCCAGTTCTATCAGGCAGCAGATCTTTTACAGCTTCCAGCCAAAGGCTGCCTAATCATACTAGGATGACACACCTAAGTGACACATCAATTATTATCTCACGGACTAGCACTGAAAGCTGACTGAAATCAACTCACTGAGGACAGAATGACAAGACCTCAGTTCAGTTAGTATTACATATAAAGAGGCAAGGTGTTACTTTTGCAGTGCTTGTGAGAAACTGGAAGAGTTTACAGAAAAATTTATCCTAAATTATATACTTTCTAACTACATTGATGTGACAAAATGGTTGATCATGTAATCCAATTAAAACCTTTGTATGTTTTTTCATTAGATGACAGAATAGCTAAAATACAAAATTAACTGAGTAAGTATTGAATGTAGAGGCATAATTTTACAATTTAAATACATCAATCAAGTAAACTTTACATATTTCAGGAGAAGCTAATTATTTTCTTTTGGAAATTATATGATGAAGCATTAATGATACTTCTCCAAAAATGCTTTACAGCATCTAAGACACTGCTCATAAACAGTTTCGAAGTCCTTTTCGTTCCCCTAGAAAAGAAGAGAGGAAAAAGACTGTAAGAATAACAGTACTGGCTAAAAAACAAATACAAATTGCAGACTGGTTTCTCCACTGACAGTAATGACAAACAACAGAAATTAGGAAAAAATAAAAACACTGCAAATACTTGGTGATAGCTTTGGCAAATTTATCTCTAATCTGACCTCAGGAATTTCCACAGACAAACTGACTTTGCATTCAACACTCCTGCATGACTTTCCTTCACGTATTTCTTCCACTCACTTTTGAGCCTTTTAAGCCTTTTTTGTTTTTTATGTTCACACAAACATGTCATGTTGAGCTTCAGTTTAATGAAGCACTGTGTAGAAACAAATAACCCCAAACAAACCCCATTTTTTTGCTATAAGCCTGTTTCCCGCTAGTACCATTTGATATTCTCTGCTTCCTGGGTAATGAATAGCAATTCCTTATTCAGCTTTCTCCATGATATCAGGATTTTATAGAACACTACTGCATCTTCATCCACTTCTGTTTCCTAAACTGAAGAATAATAGTCTAATTCTTTGCTCTTGGCTGGTATTATCCAACATTTCTGACCACCTGAGTCAATGGCTTTGTCTCTAACTTTCCTGATCACATCCTTTTTGCAAGGAGGCTGATCAAACAAGTTCCACCCAATATTGAAAATACTGGTGCACTGCATTATTTTAATTTAAATAACTGTTATAAGCATAATAACATTTTCCTTTCCTATCCCAGTATTATAGAGTTTTCTTAAGTCATTAAATAAAAAATTTACACTTCAATTTGTGTAACACCAAATAATGTATCACATACCAACTGTGGCATCTGGGAAGATTATATATTACACACACACACACTTTTTAATCAAGCCACCCAAAGAATTTGTTACACATACATAGTACGGATCTTCAATGATAAGCTGTTTCTGTGGATCGTAAGATCCAAGTAGCTCAATTTTGGCCTTGCAGTCTTTAACTTGGTTGCTTTTCCTGTTCAAATCTCTGCAAAAGAGAAAATAAAATTTTCCCCTGAATTTTCCTTCAGAATTTTGGCATCAGTACAAGACGTTCCTGACTGTTTCTAGACAACACAGGCAAATAACATGTCTGGACTCCGTCAATGCTGTGGACTTTATGCTGCTCCTTGTTTTTGTTTTTCTTGTTATGTGGGGTCTTTTTTAATTGAATATGGAAGACATAAACTGAATTCAGAGCATAAACAAGCAGTCACGCAATTGACCCATAGTTTAAAAAACTTCTTAACAGTAAGTTCATCAAGTTCTTCCTCAAATCAATCATTAGTACTTTCAATATTCATCCTTATCTTGTATTGAACACAAAACAATAGAAATTATCCAGGTATTTTTCCAGAAGTATGAGTAAGATTCTCTTATCTGCTCAAAGCCACTGTTCCAGATTAGTATGTTCTAGTTCACGTGAAATCCTACCAAATTCAGTTAACGGAAAATGGTAAATCAGTGAGCTTACACCTGTTTTTCTTTTGATATATTGTAGCATTTCACCAGTTGTCACATTCTCTTCCTTCTACATTGCCTCTCATTGATAAACATTCTGGTTTTGAGATGGCATTTTCCCTATTTGCTATAAAATGGTCATCTGTTATCCCAAAGCCACTTAAAATGCACCTCTCATCATCTTCAGATTAAAGGCAGCTCAGTACGATCATCTTCACAATGAACTCCCAGAACACACTGAATTATTTTAATATTACGTATCTCCATACCAAATCATCATTTTACTTACCATTTAAAAAGGCAAAGAAATCCCTTGTGAATACTTAGTCATAACCATATCAGTTTTAAGAAATTAAGTTCTAATTCTTGATTCTGATTAAGAAATTAATTTCAGATAGTTTAGAAATAGCAGTGAGATGACAGTACTGGTTTTGCTTGAAGAAAATCAGAGATGCTTTATCAAGTTATTGCTTGAATTTACAGATTTTTCAATAAATTCTCTAGCCTTTTATTATTAAAAATATTGTTCTAAAAGCTTTTGGCATACCACTTAATGAACAGGAGAGGTCAGATGGCTCTGGTACTAAAGAAAAGACATGTCCCAAACCTTCCTTTTCTGATACGATAGGCATTCCATCAACACTTGGAATCAACTTGCCCTCCTAGAGCTTCCTAGGCAAAATTGTTAAACTCAGTGCAAGTTAAAAGGCACAGCTTTAGCACAGCAGCAGCAATATCCCTGTTATAGTTCTGACGTTTCTTCTGCTCTAGAGCTCATATCTATAAATTGTTAATTCAAATTTCTGTTTAAGAATTCAAGTGAAAATAGAAGGAAGCCTTGTCACGTCATTGCCTAAGACATTGCAATCAAGCCAAGTGTTACATACCCTTCATTCATGAAGGCTGTGGAAGAGAGGTTATTCAAGACATTCTAGAAAATTCATACTTATTTCAGTTAAGTGGTGCTGCTTGTAAAAGACTTTATGTGCTACTAATAGGTCTTTAGTGAGGATTTGCTCTTGGTTGTGGTGGTTTGGTTTGGGCCCTTTTAAACTAACTTGACAATAGCCCTTACAAGCACTTTGACACTTGTAGTTTATTAAATTCAGCTGCTTAATCTTCAATATGAATGTAATTGAGTAGAAATTTTGCAAGTGATATCCAACTTTTTACACTAGGGAGCTACTTAGATCTTTCTAAAGTGTGCTTAACTAGGGCACAGCTAATAAAACAAGACTTCCCCAAGCTAACAACTTTGCTTATTTCCAAGTTCCCTCTCTATTAAAAAAAGGTTAAAAAACCTGCACCATATTTAATCCCTTCCAAGTTCCCAGTTTGTCTTTTAACTGCCATGCAATTAGAAAAACTGATCACTTCAATCAAGACAGTAAGTACATCCTCATTCTTAATTATAAAGGCATCAGCTGTATATAGCACAAAGTAACTAAATTACCATGTCCTTAATCCTTGAGAGGCACATATCACACAAATAAACCATTGAGTTTTGGCTCATTAAACTTATTAGAAGTGAAGAATCCATCCATTAGCACATCATTCACATACATGTAAAAAAAAAAACCCAAACAAAGAAACCTCAACACAAGCTAAGCAGTAAAATGTGACATCTGTCTTCAAAGTGACTTATGAGACATCACTACAAGTAATCCATATGAATTTGTTCCATTTCTTCATACATTACCTTAGATTGCTCTCATCCATACAAAGTATATGATCAAAGGTCTGAAAATCCTCTTTAGTAATCTGAAAGTAAAAATAGGTGCTTTAGCTTACAAACTGCATTTGATTAATAAAAAGGGAAAAAAAGTGTTATCAAATTCTGTAGCTCTGATTTATTAAAAAAGACACAGGTGGAAAGAATATGCACCTTCATCAAAATTTACAGTAACTTACAACATTTTAATTATACTCTACAATTATTTATCCATTTCTGCAAATACTCCACAAAAACAACAATAATCCAAAACCAAGTCAGCTATTTTTTTTCTTTTACATTTCATGCATCAACTTAGAACATCATTAAAAGCAACATTTCTAGTACTTTTCAACTACTAAAACTAAAGCAATTTCCAATCACAGAACTAAAAATGGTTAAGAATAAAACAGAAAAATAACTTTCTTGATAGGACAATAAAAATGTACATAACCTGGCATCAACTGCAATACTTAAAATCTAGAAATCTGCCACTGCACAATAAAAGATACCATGTGAAACTTAAAGCATGATGGCATGAGTTATAATCTCTTAAAAGCACATACATCCACAGTATTTTAGACCATGTAAATTCATAAAATTTGTAGTATGATGTAAAAAAATCTGTGATCTACTGTACATTTTCCTACCATCGTATCATCTGGTGTTTTTCTTTCTTGCAATTTATTGACTCCTAAACATGAATATCAATTAAATTCAGAGATCTGAGTTCACAGTCATGTAGGCAAATACAGCAGATAAACTACTGATTTAAATACTAATGACACCTTGTTATAAGGATGGGTGCAGATGTTTGCCAGTTGTCATTTTATTTCAGTTTACATTTAAGCCTTAGTTTAGGGTAAAATCTTCCCAGACCATGCCCACAATGCTGGTATAAGGTATCTGAATCAGGTGTCCATAAAGAGGATGAGGAAATGGAATAAAATCTTTAATATTAGAGTTCACTTTAAGACTGCCTTTCATGCATAGTCCTGTGTGAAGCATCACAACCAACAAACTTGGAAAGGTCGTTCAGAACAGGTTTTTCTGGCAAGCATCCCTACAAAGGATGGGCTAACGAAGTGAGCAAGCAAGTAAACAGCCAAAAGGCAAAACACATTATCCTGTAAGTCAGAGTTTTAACTTGTAAAAAATATTTATGCATTTAAAAAATGGTTTAGATGGCAAAACAGCCACTATTTTTTTGTGTAAACAGCAAATAGATACTGATTAAGTTCCCATAACAGGGAGTAAGAAAAGATAGATAGAAATTATCATCAGAGTAAAGCCATAAATGAAACATTATACACCAAGAGAATTGAAGAGGTAAGGTATGTCAGGAGTGGACATGAAAAGAAAGGGTTAATGATGAAAACTAATGCAGACATATTTATTTTCACTGTAAAAATATTTGCTGTATTCATGCAGTGCCTCTGACCTATGAAAATATTTTTGCAGTGGAAATAGCTCTGTTTTCCTGGCAAATCTAATCAGGACTTCTACAAGCTGCTTCTGATTGCTCTACACAGCTGAACACTTGCCCCTGTGAAAATATGAGGGCACAGATTTCTTTGTTGTACAGACAAATGGAAGGATAAACTAGGAACACTTGACAATGTGACAGTTATTACCCTATGACCAGCATTAATACAGTTGCAAATGCAGCCCTAAAACCAAGGTTATTATTTGGCTTGTGCTTTTAAACCCTAACACAGAGTCAGATTAAAAAAAAAAAAAAAAAAAAGCTTTAATTGAGCAAACTCCAGTGAACTGAAGGTACTCCTCAAAACTACTGAAACTAGTACTTTGGGGGATGAAATTGAGGAGGTAAAAATTTAGGTAGATTTTGAGAAATGTAGTGGAGAGTTCAAATAGTCAACTTTGAATGAAAACTACACAGATAACAATACCTTTATATTTAAAAGAGCATCTAACAATTACTAAATTATTAGTGAAACATTTCCCTTTATTTACAGAAGGGAATCTCATTTTCTCTGTTTGAAACCCATAGAGAGGGAGTAATCCTTAAATTTATCCAGTTGTGAAACAGTGTTTAATACAACCTTCTTCTAATCTCAATTTCATATTTAAGGCAAATGCATGGTATGAGTCATACCAAAATCAATTTTTGCCTCAGCATGAATAAAGGTGTAAATGATTAAAACTTCTCTGGTTTGTGTGCGAAGAGTAAGAGCTTAGGGAATTTCATACAGCAACCTACCATTAACTAAAATAACTATTTTATATATAAATATACACATTTATTTTTATACTTCACTTTAAACTTAGAATATCACTGTGCATGACGGTAGGACATGACCAATTTAATATTCTCTTTTACATAAACCATTCTCGTAGTACTGAATTAAAAAAAAGAAAAGCTGAAATCCATGACTATCATAATTATGCAAAAAATTACATGAGAGAAGGTGCCTTTCACTGGATGGGTAGCAGTTTTCCACAGGACTGAAGAGGATAATTGTACAAGGTACTTATGACAGTACTTCGAAGGCAACAAAAGATAAACCCCTACTCTCTATTTCTGCAGCTTCTGTATTAAACCTTCCTTAACCTGTTCTGAAACAAGTGTCACACAAAATTCTATCCTTAAGCTTGTCTCTAATAGTGAAACAAATACACTTCCACTTGCACTAACCTGACCACTCTGCAAAGTCCTATTCTACACTATCAAGTACCTCTTTTTTCAGAAATACCACAAGATCATGTTAGGTTTGCTGTTCAGAGAATCAACAGAATCAGCAGACACCATGTGACAGAAGTTTAGGAAAAGAAATAAATTTGGAGTTACATTATTAACATCAGTGCAAATTAAACAGTTACCTGTAGTTCAGGGATTTGAAGATTTTCTTTACAAAATAAACTGTGTGTACTGGAATGATTTAGACAAATTTTCATCCTGTTAGTCTTTCTTTTATTGCCTCATTTTTTAATTTTCTCTCCCTGTAATTGTAATATTTTAACGTTTTCTGAATGAAAAATCTCTTCAATTGCCAGAATGTGTAAGCAAATGTCTTCATTAAGGTGTTTTCATTCCTTCTCTGCCAAAGGAGGATACAAAGATTTGCTTCAAGACAGAGGATCAACTTGGTTTGGGTCCTTTGCTTTAATTTAACTGCTCATAAGCCACTCTAGGAATACCTAGAAGAACAGTTCTCAAGTTTCCAAGGCGTATCTTCTATGACAAACATGGCACACTACTGTGATGACTGAAACACTGAAAAATTGCAGTACCATTTTGCTTGTATATTGACAAACAGTGATGTCTGTAAGCACTGATAAACAGTAAATCCAGACACTGTAACAGGAAAAGATCATAACAGACTTTTTCAGTAATTATTCTAATAGTAAATTATTGAAAAATCTGAAATGGTGCTGTGCTTAATTCTGTTTCATATAAACAGAGATTAACATCAGGAGAGGTCAGCAGAGGGCAATTGACTAATTGAGAGAATTTATTTTTGAAAGTCAAAAAACTAAACATACAGTCTTTGAAAAGTGGAGAAAGTAAATATGACCTCAGTGAGGTCTAGAAAAATTCTGAAGGGAACAGAAATGTAAGATAATAACAAGACTACTTGATCTTTTTGTCAATACAAAAACTAGTGGCATAAACTCAAACTAAGTAAAGGTCAAGCCCTAAAGGAATATCTTATATCCAGAGAATAGTTAACTGAAGTAAATTATGTGCATTTATATGAGTGTCTGAATTATTTAAATAGATGCAGACACATTTACTTCCAATCTCTTTGGAATGCAGTATGGGAAAACACGTTCTTTTGTTAATAAAAACAGATACGAGTTTAGGTAAAACTTAAGAGGATTTCACTAAGTGGCAAACCTGCCTTTGACTTAAGAATGCTTCAAGGGTATGTTTTCCTCTGAAGTTACCACCAACTGTGCTACTAATCTTGGGTTTGAGTGCTTTTATTCTAATTTAGCACTCCAGATATTTTTAGAAGATCTACATGCAAGCACAGAACCCTTTTGTGATGAAGAGGTATTCTACTTTTTTTGGACCTGCTAAATAAATATACACTTCCTTGCTGAAGGATGCATCACAGATTACTAGACGAAGTCCATTTTTAAAAATGCTCAAAATACTAAACATTTGGAGGCAGGAGTTTTCTATAATGCAGAAACTCGTACAATGCTTTCCAGTTATACTTCCAATGAACCTTAATAACAAAAAACTCGTTAAGCTCAACTAGAAGAATTAAGCCCCTTTGGAGTCCTTTAAAAAACTGCACAGAGTATTTACTACTTGATGCTTAACCATGCATTGGTGAAATGACTTCTGTGATTGCAATGGTTAGGGCATGGGTATGAATAAGCAAGAAAATATACTCTCTTCTACCTGTCGTGCTTTATGTGCTGTCTCAATGCCATGATGTCTTAGACAACCTAAAGCCCTTGAGTCTGGGAAGCGCCCCACGTTCCAGTCAGAAACAGCGGCACTGTCTGTCCTCCACTGTAACAACAAAACAAATACACACAAGAGATTTTAAGAAAATTAAGGTACAGTACCTGCCTGGCAATATGACTCATGGTAATGCCATGCTTCTTCATGCAATTCTGTCCTCGATAGTCAGGAGCGCTTCCTATTTCATAGGCAGATGTCGCTGCACTGTCTATCCTCCACTACAGAAAAACAAATTAATATTTTTATGTTTCTTTCCTCACTGCTTATATTTCTGACTGGCTATGAGACAGTTATTTCTTGGAACAGAAATCAGTAGCATACCTTATGTTCGAGCTTTTCATCAGTTACAAGTTTTCTGAAAACTGCTTCAGCTATTGGAGAACGACAGATGTTTCCTATGGAAACAAGAGATTCAAGTGAATTTTCAGACTATTGAAAACAAAAACCCAGTAATTGTGTGGATTTTTCAGCCCAGATCACATTAAAGTTTTTTATTTACTCAGATAGAATGCAAATTGTGTATCTGAGAACCCAGAGTCCTGCACCCGGCTTGGGGCAATCTTCAATATCAGTACAGACGTGGCATGAAGGGATTGAGAGGAGCCCGGTGGAGGACTTGGGGACACTGGTGTGTGAAAAGTTGGATATGAGCCAGCAGAGTGCACCTACAGCCCAGAAAGCTAACCATATCCTAGGTTCTATCACACGCAGCATGGCCAGCAGGTTGAGGGAAGGGATTCTGCCCCTCTACTCAGCTCTCATGAGACCCCTCCTGGACTAATGCAGCCAGCTCTGGGGCACCCAGCACAAGAAAGACACAAAGCTGTTGGAGTGAGTCCAAAGGAGGGCCACAAAGATGATGATCAGAGGGTTGAGCATCTCTGAGTGAAAACTGAGGTTGAGCAGTCTGAAGAAGAAAAGGACTGGGGAGATCAGATCTTACTGCAACCCTTCTATATATAAAGGGGGCTGAAGTAAAAATGGTTTTAAACAGAAATGGAGAACACTTGTACTAGACATAAACAAGATTTTTTTTTTTTACAGTGAGGGCTATGAGACATTGCAACAGGTTGCCCAGAAAAATTGTTGTGTTCCATCCCTGGAAATGTTCAAGACCAGGCTGGATGGGGCTTTGAGCAACCTGGTCTAGTGGAAGGCGTCTCTGCTTAAGGTAGGACATTGCAACTAGATGAGATGATCTATCTGATGGTCCCCTCCCACCCAAATTCTACCAAGATTCTATACTATCCACTGGTCTCTTGAGTAAGTCCAAAACACAGCCATCATCATTGTGAAAATGTAGTGAAATGCCTGAACAACCTGTGGTAAAAACGCTCTTGGGTCACTGAAGTCAAGTCACTACAGGTCAAACTGAGCCCTCATCAAGAGCAGCATCCAGAAACCAATTCTAACCTCCCAAAATTGAATTCAATTACACAAGCTCTAAAAACATCACAGGAAAAAAAAAATCTGAACGCTTTTTGCCCAAAATAAGGAGGATTAGGAACAAAACCTAACACATGGCAAAGCTTAAGTGCTGTCAATCAGCCAACAAACAGTTAAGATATTTATACAAATACATAAACAATCTTCCCTTCCAATGACTTCCAACTGTCCCAGCTACTTGATCTGACCTTATTTTCAAAAAGAACCTATTTCAACAATGCATTACAGTCCCATTAAAAACTAAAAATAATGAATCCACAGCGTATTTGTTCTGAAATTAACTTCAACTGCAATAATCTATGGCAGAGCTCTTTAAAATGCATGCAAAAATTCGTATTTGAAAAGAATTAAGTGTCTCAACAAAAAGAAAAAGCCTATTCAACTATTACTTTAGCTCTTTGTACCTTTTCATCCGTCCTTAAGTTTTCAGTAACTAGATGGATATTCATAATATTTGATATGTCATGCATGAGTAACTCATACACACAAATCTCTAGTTCCCATCTAGTGTACAACAAAAAATGTACACATTACAAAATGTGTAACTGTGCTCATTTTTGGATTTTTGAGCAGGTAAGTATAAAATACCAAAAATGGCAAAACTCATCTCTGTACCCTTAAATAAATCACTCTCCTACTCCTGGTTAACTTCTTTCCAAATCTCAAACCATAAAAAGAAAAAAATGCCAGTGAACAAAGCTAAATTTCCATCAGCAAAAAGGAACATGAGGCACTTCACCTCATTTTCAAACAAAACACCAAGGTAGATACTTCATTGCTAAAGAGAGAAACTGCTATGACCTAGGCATTTAATAACTTGCTGTCACATGTCAACTATAAAAATCGCAAAGAGAGAAGTGAAGGTCTGAAGCAACACAAATTGACTATCAAAGATTTTTGGAACATCAACTAAATGGAAAAAGGGAAAGGCTACCCGTTTGAAAAACTGATATTGCTGAAACATTCAGTGAGCTCTGATGTCAGTACATCCTCTTCCAGGAGAAAACATGCTAATTCCATTGTTTGAATTAATTTATTTCATGCACAGAAATGAAGTCAGTCTTGGAAGAAAAATAAAGCAGGAAAATTTTGGGGCTCCCTACTGGTTAAGTGAGAAAAGAAGTTAGGAAAAGTTTGTTGCAGTCTGTTTTTTAAATAAAAATAGTCTGTAATAGGTACTTATTTTTGAAAATAGGTACTTACTCATTCACAAGTATCAAATATATGACTATAACCCCCTATCCCTTGCCCATTCCCTTTCTTTGTAACTTTAATTGGTGATCTTTAAGTCTTTTTTCTAAACTATTACATTCTGTTTCCATTACACCAGCAGTTGAGGCCATCCATTTCTTCCTGAACAAAATTTTTTCTCTGTATGAATGATCCCACACAACTGTGCATGAACAGTAACTTTTATTACTACACTCAACATTTCAGTAAAAAAAAAGATTAATATTCTTGGACCTAGTAATTCATTAACTAGCTCCCAGAATTTCAAAATGGTGGTTTTGAAATAATTCCCTCATGACTTTTTCCATTTGTTTAGCCTTCTGCTTTACATGGATTGAACTTGTTCCAAATTTTCACTCTTCTACAGCTCATTCACTTCTTAAAATAAATGCCATAAACATAATCTTTCATATCATATAAACACCATAATGAACAGCATCATGACCACACTTCATTAAACATATTAACTACCACTTCTAGCAGTAACTAGAAACTTCAGTTGTATCATTTTTGAAACCAACACTTAACCCAGTTTGTGACTTAAAAATTAATGTCCTCCCTGATGACACATCCCAGATATTAGCAGAGGTATTAATACTGTTGGGGAACTTCAATCAGCATTCAAATCTACTCTTGGGAACTACGGACAGGATCACAGAACTGACTTAAGAGAAGCTCTTTTCCCCACATACTCCACAATATTATTTTCATCCTAAACAACTTTTACCCATGCTACTCCTTGCAACTGTTATCATTCATCTAAAGATTGATGTAAAGCCCTACCTTATCCCACTAACATATGCACACTTAATTCTTGTTTTCCAGTCACTTTTCTCACTAATTTCTATCCATTTCAGTTTTACATCCCTCATTGGTCTTTCCAGGCTTTGCTGAGGTTCCTCACACATATAAGTATTGCCTAAGTTATGGATTGATAAACATATTTGGAGAGTGAATGGCGAAATTTTACAAACAGAATCTTTGGGCAATTACCTTCCTCCTTGGACTAGAACCATTCTTCTCCTTAAATGTCATCTACATATTATCTTCACTGCCTATCCTCTTCTGGTGTTCCTTTCTTCTTTGTTGTATTTCCAACTGATCTGATCATGCTGGATTTATGTATAAGGTAGCAGTATTCAAGTTCTCAAAATCTCCATCTTCTCCCTTCATTATTTTGCATATCAAGTTCTTTAAGTTGTAGTGACATTTTCAATCACAGAAAACTAGTGCCCAAGGCACACAGAGTCCACTTACTGAAATTAATCCTAAAAACATCTCTAAATATGATGATTCAAGAATAAGAGATCTCAATCACAGAACTGGTACTGGAACAATCTGTCAATCACTTTTAAGAAGTCGTGTTTTCTCATTCATTTTCTAAGCACAAGGCCTCCAGTGACGGTGACTTAATCTAACATCTACTTCTTTGAGTTCTTACTCGGGTCTCTGCACTAATCTCTTGACCCACTCCCAGACAGAAACAGAAGCTCTGCTTCTACTGACAGGAGAAATAACTTGAATCTATTTCATGTTCAGTACCTTTGCCCATCTCCGAGTATGTTGATCCAATCATTTATTCTCTCAATTGGTTTTGTATCTCAAGTGTTCCTTATTCAGCTCCCCACTTCTTTCAGAGCTTCCCCAAATGCAAACAAATGCTTTTCTCTTGTTCCTTTCTTCTTCTGTCAGTAATGAAAGTTTTACTAGTTTTCATTCTCTCACATGCAAAAAACTTGATTTTTATTTTACTTATGTTTCCATGAATGGTCACTTCATCTGAGTGACTGGAACAATGCTCCAAAGCATAATTTGCATCATTCATCAGGTCCCCTTCACAAGTGTTTAAAACTGACCAGTCACTTTATTCTGTTCTGTACTCAAATTCCTGTCAGAACTTCATCACAAGTCCTAGTTCTTTCCATCTTGTCACACTCAGCATTCAATTACTTTTGTGAGGAACCATTAAGGCACACATTTTAGCTCAGATTCCCTGGTGCATTCTTGTGTGTGTATGTGTGTGTGTCTCAAAAAACTTTCCTTGCAGCAAGAATAATTAATCTGAATTATTCAACTGCTGGTACATCATGCTTTTCTAATAAACCTAGAAGTTCATCAGGAAACCATAAGTTTTCAACACATAAGGACCTAGTCACAACAATCAGACTCTTAATATGTTTTAAGCATAGATCTTGTTTTTTAATTCCAAGGTTACTTTTATAACCATGCTTTCAACTCTCTAGTACTTCTGCATCATTTTGGAACAGGTCAAATAAGACACTGTATTCTTACAGCTATATTACCAATACTGCATAGAAGAAAGGTGATTTTCCTTACATTTATCTAACAATCTCCTCTTTATTAAAAAAACCCAAACATTTCTTTTTGTCAATTTGCCAAGAATCCTCATTACAGCAACTGTTTTTCATTACTTCTTCAATGTCATACCCAACCTAGTGCTTTCCCATTATGCTATACATACCATTATTAATAGCTATAAACAGCATTTTGTCCCATGAAACATAGTATTTGGCTATATCCAAACGCATACAATGAATTGTGACAATTGAACCGGGAAACTCAAATCTCTCTGTAACAGTCAACTAATGTCCTCATACCCACTAAGTCAGTTGCCACTTCAGAAATTATTTTATGCAGTCTAGATCCCTGGGAACAATACTCATACTCAGTGACTCACAACAAGCATTAATCTTCTGAAGACCTAGTCAAACCCACTTTGCTCAACAGTACACCCATCTTACTGCTCCTCCATCTCTGGAGGAGAACAGAAAGCCAGTGCCTGGTCTAAGATGCCCAGTCAGCTTGTGTTACAGTGGAGAAGTCATCAGAGAAAGAGTCAGACTTGCATAACGCAGCATCATATCAAGCCCATTTCTGGAGCTTAACTATTAATTACATGAGCTATGTAAGAGTAAAATGAGAAAATGCATTTTGATTCACCTCCACTTTTAATTATTTCCTGGCTTAAATGAAAAAAAAATATTTTCTGGTGCCTTTTCATATGCTGTAATTACATATGTTGCTGTGTAGTTCAATTATTTCTCAGTGATGAGGAACCCTTATCATTAATGTAGTTATGCACATTAACTAGATTGTATTTTGTTGTGTAATGACTATCTGCTTATTTCCCTACAAAGAACAAAATCGATAGATATTTCAGTAATAGGTTTCTTTCAAAACAATGTAGAAAGAAAATGTAGTTTTTCATGAAGAAGTGTCCTTTCTGGAATCTGCTCTCACTAGATATGGTAAACTTTAGAATGCATGTACTACATTAACCAGCAAAGACTATAGCTAAATGCAGTTGTAGAAATCTGTTTAGTACTCTTTTCAGCAATAATCTCAGCTATTATTCCTAGTAAAATTTAGGAGGAAAAAGTATCACTCTTGAAGAATAACCAAAACAAAGTAAGCAAATTTAAAGCAGGAACAAGAAACAAGCTGCCTACAAAATTTAACTGAGAAGAGTGTATTTCACTGGAAAAAAAAGAAATGCTTATCATGTTTTTCACATCGCATATCATTAAGGGTTTTTTCATAACCCAGTAACACAGAAGAGGAAATTTAAAAGCTATTTACAACATTTGATTAAAACAATCCATCGTACTAACATTGGCACTGATTGGTACTTGCCCACCCTTTCCTCAGGCCTAATAATTAATTAATATAAACTTAATTTATTAATTAATTAATATTATGTTACACTAAAAAGAGCTCCTGCATTAGAACATTGTTATAGTGCAAATCACCATTGTGGGCACCCACACATATGAACTGTTTCACAAAACCACAGAATAGTTTAGGTTGGAAAAGACCCTGAAGATCACATCCGACTGTTAACCCAGCACTGTCAAGTCCACCACTAACCCGTGTCCTCACGCACCATGTCTACATGTCTGTTAAATACCTATGGAGCCTCAATTATTTCTCTGGGTAGTCTCTTCCAATGCTTGACAACCCCTTTGTGATGAATTTTTTCCTAATACCCAATTTAAACCTTCCCTGGTGTCTCTGTCAACTTATTTCAGGTATTGTAGAGTGGTAAGGTTCCTCCTGAACCTCCTTCTCTCCAGACTAAACAACCTCAGCTCCCATAGCCACCCTTATCAGACTTGTGCTCCGGACCCTTCACCAGCTTTGCTGCCCTTCTCTTGACACATTCCAGTACTTCAATGTCTTTCTTGATTGAGGGGCTCAGAACTGGACACAGCACTTGAGATACAGCCTCACCACTGTGAAGTATAGGGGGATGATCACTGCCTTGGTCCTGCTGGCCACACTACTGCCGATTTAGGCCAGGATGCCATCAGCCTTCTTGGCCACCTGAGTGCACGCTGGCCCATGTTCAGCTGTGGTCAATGAGCAACTCCAGGTTCTTTTCCTCTGGGTACCTTTCCAGCCACTCTGCCCCAGCCTGTAGCACTGCAGGGGGTTGTTGTGATCCAAGCACAGGACCTGGAACTTGGTCTTGTTGAACTTCATATTGTTGGATTCGACCCAGCCTGACCAGCTCTGTCTGCAAAGCCTTTCTACTCGGCAGCAGATAAACACTCCCAAGCAACTTGGTAATGTCTGTGACCTGACTACAACAACCCTCAATCTCCTTGTCCAGATTACTGATTAAGATATTAAACAGGACTGATCCAAATACTGAGCCCTGGGGAACGACTACTCATGACCAGCTGTCAGCTGGATGTAAATCCATTCACCACTACTTTGGGCCCACACATCCAGATTTTTTACCCAGGAAAGAGTACACTCATCCAACCCCTAAGTAGCTAGTTTTTTTGAGGAGAATGCTGTGGAAAATAGTGTTAAAGGTTATAGTGAAGTCCAGGTAGACAACATGCCTCTTTTTCTCATCTGCTAGGCAGGTCACCTGGACACAGAAGATCAGGTCATTCAAGCAAGACCTGCCTTTCCTAAAGCCATCCTGGCTGGGTCTGATGCCCTGGTTGTGCTGTGCCACATGATGGCATTCATAATGTTCTGCTCTGTGACCTTCCCTTGCACCAACATCAGGCTGGCAGGCCTGCAGTTTCCCAGGTCATTCTTTCAAACCTTCTTGCAGGTGAGTGTCACATTTGCCAACCTCCAGTCAACCAGGACCTCCCCAGCTGACCAGGACTGATGGCAAATGATTAAAAGTGGCTCAGTGAACACTTCCAGCAGCTCCCTCAGTGCAGGAAACATGACTGGAAAGCAGCCAGACAGAAAAGCACCTGGAGGTGCTGTTTGACACCCAGCTGATGGCAGTGTGCACATGTGGCCAAGCAGGCTGTGACATCCTGGCCTGTAACAGCAAAAGTGTGGCCAGTAGGACCAGGGCTGTGATTGTCCCCCTGTACTCAGTACTAGAGAGGCCACACTTTGAATCTTACACTCAGTTCTGGCCCCTCACTACAAGATCTTGAGCTGCTGGAGTGTGTCCAGAGAAGGCACCATGGCTGGTGAAGGGTCTGGAACACAAGTCCTGTGAGAAGCAGCTGAGGAGGTGGGTTTTTTTAAGCTGAAGGAAAGATGGCTCAGGGAGACCTTATCGCTCTCTACAATACCTGAAAGGAGACAGCAGACATGTGGGAGTTGGTCTCTTCCCAGGCCACTCAAAATAGAAGAAGAGGAAATGGACTTAAGATGCATCAGTGGTTAAGAAATGAAAGCAGCTGCCCAGCAGGATGAGGGAATCTTTGTCCCTGAAGTGCTCAAGAACTAACTGATGTGGCACTTAGTGCTATGGTTTAGTTGACAGATTGGTGTTTGGTCAAAGTCTGGACTCGATGATCTTGGAAGTCTTCTCCAACCTTAGTGAATCTGTGATTTTATTCTATGAATCTGTGATACTACTCCCCACCCCCATTTTCCAGCTCAGTGGACTGGTACACAGAGACAAAATGGTCTTAGTGCTCAAGACTGAGGCAAAGAGGGCATTAAACAGCTCAGCCCTTTCCTCATCCTTTGTCCCTGTTTCCTCCTGCATCCAGTAAAGATGGAGATTCTACTTAGACCTCTTTTTGCTGCTGATTTATTTATAGAAGTATTTTCTTTTGTCTTTTATGGCAGTAAAAACTTTATGTTCTAGCTGCGTTTTGGATCTTCTGATTTTCCTCTCTGAGTAACTTCATGACATCCTTTAGTCCTCCTGAGTTTCCTGCCCCTTCTTCCAAAGGTCATACATAATCTCTCTTCCTTCAGTTCCAGCCAGAATTCTCTGTCCAGCCAGGTTGGTCTTCTTCCCCACTGGCTCAGCCTTCAGCATACAGAGATGGTGATTACCACCGTCTTTAGAACATAATGTTTCAGGGAGAAGGATTCATATTAATTAAGATGTTTTTATACAAAGACATTTGTATTGTCCACTGGCTTCTAAGTACACAGCAACTGATAATCCCTTACTAAAGGATGTTTTCCCTGGATTATTATTTGGGGTTGATTTTACTCTAAGGTAATCACCAGAACATATTTCACAAAACCAAATTCTTATTTTGCTATACAACTAATCTGACTAAACATGATATACATAAACAACTAATAAGACTAAACATGTCTCCTATTACAACAACAACCAGATAGTGAAAAGCCCAAACATTAACTAATGGTTTTGCAACAAACTTGGCAAAATGCCAAGGAATCACAACACATAGCTAAGATTATATGGGCTAGGAAGCAGATAGTATTAACAGCCCTCCTAGAGCAGAGAGCCATTCAGCTTCTTATGCCCTGAAGAAAGCAGAAGGTTAGAGAAAGAATGTACAAAATGGGGCATGGCTCTGTAATCTATGTAGTCAGGTTAGCTATTTGCTGGTTGTGATGATCTTGCTTACCAAGATAATGTCCCAAACTCCAGAAAAGCATTTAGGTGATTTCTGATTCCCTCTACACTTCTGTTTTCTGGGACTTTGCATGACAAGATTTACAACTTAAACATACAAAACATCAGTAAAAGAAAACTTCCCATTTCTTCATTTTGGTAGCCTTTCAAAAAAAGATCTTACTCTTTTCTCTTATTTTCATACCAGATCAAAAATTTCATTATTAGATCATAACAGATCAGCCTCCACCAAGTTAATTTTCTTACTTAGAACTTCTACCCTTCTTTCCCTCTTTTTACAGGAACCCTTACTTCAGTGGTTCTTGTTGTGGTTTTCCCTCCCCTTCCCACGTCGGGTGCTGTTCCTTACAGCAAGCCTGCGGGCAGGCTCCCCCTTCCCATCCCGCTCTTCCAGACGCCAGGTGCTGCACAGCCCATCTCAGAAAGCTGTTCAAAGCCACCTCTCCGTGCTGCCCTCAAGCAGCAGCCTCAGGTCAGAGCTTATTTATGTGTTGCGCTTCCCCACACACAACCTTTGCATTTGTCAACACTGCATTTTACTTCCTTCACTATTTCCTACTGATTTCACGGAATCACAGAACTATTTGGGCTGGAAGGGACTTCTGAACATTATCTAGTCCAATCCCCCTGTCGAGGCAAGGTCACCTAGAGCAGGTTACACAAGAATGTGTCCAGGTGGGTTAGGAACGTCTCTAGAGACTACACGACCATCCCAGGCAAACTGTTCCAGTGCTCTGCCACCCTCGACGCTAAGCCCTTCCTCGTTGTTCGTATCACAAAAAGGGCGCAGGTGTATTCAGCCTTCTGCCTCCCTTCCTGACAACTACTCCGGCCCCCCGCGACAAGGCAAACTCGCGAACCGTCCGAGGGCGGGACGCCTGCGGTACCGCGGTGGGCCTGCCGCACTTCCCCCGGTCCCGGCCCTCGCCTCACCGGGCTCCGACCCCACCCTGCCGGTCCCCGGGCAGAGGAGCGGCGGGCGCAGAGCAGGAGCGGCGGGCGCAGAGCAGGAGCGGCGGGCGCAGGGCGGGAGCGGCACGGGAGCGGCCGTCCCTCGCCCCGCTCACCCAGGCACACGAACAGCACCGACTTCGACTCCGCCGCCGCCATCTTCGCTCAGAGGACCTCGCGGCTGTCGCGCCGCCCGCGCCTCGCTTTACGGCAGCGGCTGTTATAGGTGTCTGTGGGACTCGCCTGTTTTGAAGGGGGAAAAAGCAGCAAAGTGGGGAACGTGCCCGGGACAGCGGCAATGGAAGGGAGGCACGGGACGGCACCGGGCAGTGCCGCTGCCGCCGAGGAGCCGCTGGCGGGAAGGGGAGCGGGCGCTTCGCAATCGCCCCTGCCC
>VWYO01007737.1:295382-305418 GCA_013400275.1 Rhadina sibilatrix
TCGGCGGGGCCGCCCCGGCGCCGCCCAGTGAGGCTGCGGCGGCAGCGGCGGCAGGAGGAGAGGAAGCGAGAGGGAGCGGGGGCGTCCCGGCCCGGGCAGGAGTGAGTATCCGTGGGGCAGGAGTGAGGATCCCGCGGGGGCAGGAGTGAGGATCCCGCGGGGGCAGGAGTGAGGATCCCGCGGGGGCAGGTGGGCTCCTCCGCGGGGCAGCCGCGGCGGGCACGGAGCCGCCCCCGCGCCCCCGCGGGCGGAGCGAAGGCGCTCGCACACCGCGGGCAGAGCTGCGCTGGCAGATCGCAGCCCCTTCTCGCCCGGGGTCGAAGCGTGTGCTGCGTCCTTCACGTAAAAATTTAAGAAACGTCGAATGCGGCTTTGGCCTCACCAGGCTGCTGGTGAAATGAGCACACGGGCGCTTCGCTTTCCAGGGCAGCTCGAGTGTCTGGTTTTTGGTGTGTTTTATTTAGTTGTATTTGATATCTATGTATGATGTCGATCAGTTATATGTACCTATTATGTATTGTAAGATATATATACAGATACAATTTTATATTTTTTTGTTTAATTATATATGTGTGTGTACTTAATTTTGTATATATTTATTCCTATTTTTTTTTTTCCTGCTGGGCTGTCTTGTGCACTGTATCTGTGTACCTGGCTGGGTTTTGTAACAGCAGCAGACACAGCCCCACCACGGCAGGGTGTGGCCAGGACTGGATTCCTCTGCTGCTTTTTAAAGACTTGCTTGGCTGGTCTTCTGGTCAAAATGCAACACTTTGGAGATTAAATACATTTTTAAAAAAAAGCTAGATTCTTAATTTTGCGCCACATCTGTGACTTGCAAATGCAAACTGAAGAGCTTACATAACATGTGCTGTGGAATGAAACAATTCCCTTTTAGGCAGCTCAAACTGCTATCCCGCGTACGCTGCTTCTTTGTAAATACAGTTGAACAACCACATTTTTTAAAATTATCTAGTTATTTGACTTTGTGGTAATCAGCAACGTGGTTTCTGTCACCAGTGCCTGCAGCATCCTGCTGTTGTCAGGCCAGCTCACAGATGTTGGGAGTGTGAGGTGTTGGAGCCAGGCAGGGGCCAGGGCTCTGCTCCCTTGTCAGACGTGTCCTTGGCGAAGGAGGCTGGGATGAGTCAGTTGTGGCATTCTCACATGTGGCTCTGCCATATTGTATATCTGAGCAGAGCAGAGTGCCTTTAGTCCTGCTTTCTGTCACATGAAGTCCCTTGTGTTGTGGACACTGGAAGTAGATTCCACCCACACACCCCTGTTCCTATATTTGTGGGTTGGGCAAGGTGAGGTTCTATGTAGAATGGAGTGCTTTGAAACGCCATCCTGGAGTTCCTATAAAACCCAGTGTTTGTAACTGTGTATGTCACATGTAGGCACATGCCTAGCTGTAATTTTGAGACAACTCTTTCATGTTTCCCTGTCTTTGGGAGGGGACTGGGGAGGATCCTTATCCTAAATGTTATGCTGTATTCTGAATTGAAGGGATTGTCAAGCATTGGAACAGGCTGCCCAAGAAGGTGGTGGAGGCACCATCCCTGAAGGTGTTCAAGGAACAACGTGACACTTAGAGCTGTGGTCTAGTTGACAAAGTGGTGTTTGGTCAAAGGTTGGATGATCTCAGAGGTGTTTTTCAGCCTAAATGGTTCTGTCATTTTCAGCCCTCAGCAGTAGAAGAGAGACACAATTTTTGCCTTCTTCAGCGAATGACAATTTCCTACCTTTGAAATGGACTGTGACAATTCATTGTTGTCCTTTGCATTGTGTCATGGTTTCTCACCATTAAGAATTACTTCTGATGCAATAAGCTCTCCATATTTTAGGGGCTTTTGAAACAGTTGTTGCATTATTGTAAAATAGCCTGTAATGCAGGCCTGTTACGAAGGATAACCTGTATGACTTAGTGGAGAAGAAACGCTCTCGTGAACAAGGTAATTTGAGAACTAAGGCAGAACTAGGGCTCTTCTAATTCTTGGTTAATAAATATCAAGCACCTTCACTTTTTAAATGTTTAATCCTTTTAGCTTGAAGAAACGTTTCTTGTGTGATTAATTGTAGGAATTAATTAGTTGTGGGAATCAGTGACTTCCTAGATTGCATTCACGCACATAGTGAATTGGGACATCTATGAAGTGTGGAAATAAGAGAATCAGAATGATGGTGACAGTTTTCTTGACAAAAGTGTTAAGTATTTTCATTGGGAAATAAGCAGAGTACTTTGTTTAGGTAAGTTAATATTTTTTTATATGGCATAGAGGACTGTTGTATAGTGCACATCTGCATTTTGTCTTACATTTTTATTCTCTCTGTACTTCTGGCCTTGGTGAGAGGATAAACAAGATGTTTGTTTAGGATTTTTGTATAAAAACAGCCTTGTTTTAGTTAAAGCTTTCATGTGCAAAGGGTAATAATGTTAATCTGCTTGGGTTGCCTTAAAGTTTATTCTCCATGATTAAAATACAGTTAACAAGTCAAAATTAGGATTCCCTTTGGGATTTTATCCTTACCCTCCCCGTCTAAATTTCACATATCATACCAAATCCTGTATTAAGATGACACAAGACAGGTAGAACTGAATTTGTAGCTTTGACTTAGCTTCAGTCATGCTACTTATCTTACTTAGTGGGTAGGACCCCTTTGGTGCCAATTGTTTATACATCCAACTTATAATATTGTAATAAGTGTATATGAAAGACTTGCTAAAAAGGTTTCAAGTGTACTGTCTTGGGGCATGGGTGTAGGGTGGATAGGTGTAGTGGCATGTTTCAATCCAAAGCCTGCAATTTTTGTAGTACAAATTCTTGCTAGAGTTCACATGTGAGTATCAGAGAACCCCCAGCATAACTCTGCCTTTCATGCATGTTTTAGAGCACATCACTTTCTTTATATTCTTGAAAATGATGTTTTATGATTCTTTTTGCACAAATGGAGTGATTTCTTTCTCATGCCACTAGTGTTTATCCTTTCTTCTAGTGCAAAGGCTACAACTTGGTTGTAGAGGTGTGGACTTGGGATTTTAGTATTGTTGCAATTGCTAAAAGTTTAGTAAGAATTTTTGAAGACTTTTAGCTACAGGTATTGTACTACTCTGCCTCCTGTGCAGCTGAATGGATGTCTAATGTGCTTTTTGGAATAAATCCTCTGTGCCTCAGGCAGGTATCAACTGTCTTACATGCCACAGTTCCTTAGAAATAAGGAACATCACCTAGTTGAAACATCTTGCATCTACAAGGGGAACACATTTTTCTTTCAAGTACATAGTTCAGCTTTGTCACTATCATTTTACCCTCATGTATTCCAGCTTTCATCAGAAAAGGAGATGAGAGGAAATTATGCATCTCTAATTAGAATTTTTTCCAAGCTGACTTCAGTACAAAAACTGCTGGGAACCCAACTCGTCAAATGCTTTTGATAACACAGGAGGCTCTCTGTTACAGGGTTTTTTTTCCCTGACTTTTCTCAAGAAAGTAGTTAATTCAGCTGGGACTGAGGTCTGATACCATGTAAAATTACAGAGTGATCAACTTGGTGTTTGAATTAGTTAAGTTCTTTCCTCTCTGCGGAGAAAATTTATAAAAATCATGCCATGATGAAATGGGGCATGGGTTTTTTACATGTTGTAGGATTATTTTAGCATTAACATATTGAGTATTTCATGTGAAAAATATTGAGCTCCCATGGTCTAGAAGTGCATACATAATTGGTTGTAAGATTGAAAAGACAGCTTGTAAACACTAGAGCTGACCAAAAATCTTTTGTGCTTTTGGACACTTTACAGGACAATAGTCACGCTGATACAGCTAATAAGCATTATTACTTTTATCACATTTTGTACCACTTAATTTATATCAGATAGCCTGTGCAGAGCCTAAGCTTATTTTGGATGTGTTATTTTATATAATTATGGCATTTCAAATAAACTTTGCTTTGCTTTCCAGAAGGTCATCAGCTAACATCTCAGTTTCTCTCTCTGTAAGCCTGACTTTACAAAATACCTTTGCTTAGAGGACAACAGCCTAAAAACTTGTTCATGAAGTGTACTTACTCCTTTAAAAATGTTGTAGCAGAAAGCCTCAAACCTACGTTCAGTGCTTATCCTCAGCAAGTTTGCTGATGATATGAAGCTGAGCAGTGCCATTGATACAACAGAAGGATGGGATGCCATGGAGAGCGACCTGGACAAGCTTGAGAAGTGATACCATGAGAACCTGATGAAGTTCAGCAAGTCTGAGTACAAGGTGTTGCACCTGGGTCAAGGCAGTCCCAGATACAGGTATGGACTGGGAGAGGAACTCATTGAGAGCAGCACTGCTGAGAAGGACTTGAAGGTTCTGGCAGACAAAATCATGAGCTGGCAATGTGGCAATGTGCTCCTGCAGCCCTGAAAACCCAGCTGCACCCTGGGCTGCATCCAAAGCAGTGTGGGCAGCAGGGGAAGGCATGAGATCCTGCCCCTCTGCTCTCATGTGACCCCACCTGGAGTGCTGTATCCAGCTCTGGAGTACTTAGCACAAGACAAGTGTGGACCTGTTGGAGTAAATTCACAGGAGGGCAACAGAGATCATCAAAGGGATGAAGCACCTCTCCTGGAGATAGGCTGAGAAAGCTGGGTTTGTTCAGCATGGAGAAGAGACAACTCAAGGGAGAGAGGTGATGCCTAAAAGGTGACTTTTTACACAGTGATAGAACAAGGGGTAGCATTTTTAAACTAAAAGAGGGGAGATTTAAATTAGATGTTAGGAATATGTTCTTTACTGTATGGGTGGTGAAGCACTGGAATAGGTTGCCCAGAGGAGCTGTGGGTGCCTTGGCTGTGGAAGTGTTCATGGCCACATTGGGTGGGACTTTGAGCAGTCTGGTCAAGGAGAAGGTGTCCTCGCCCATTCCAGGGGGCTGGAACTGGATGATCTGTCAGGTCCCTTCCAACAGAAACCATTCAATGATTCTCTAATAAAGGCTGTGAAGAGTTACTCATCTGAGAGTACCAGCTAATGGTAGACATAGTGCACATGCAGGTTAGGGTGAGGCAGCTTGCCTCTCCAGGTTTAGAGTTACCACATTTACATGCCTCTGATAATTCTGGCTTCCTTTGAATTATCTTTAGATGTATGTTAATTTCCATAACTCAGTAATATCTTAAAAAAAAAAAAAAACAAAAAACCACACCACTAAAAATGCATCCACACAAAAGCCCCAAAACTCAAACCTACAGACTTCTAGAAATGAGAACAAAGGAAATCTGCTCTTCTATCTCCATTACTTCATTTCTATCAATGAAAGGCCTTCTGTGTTTGAAATAGTTCCTTTTTTAGTAAAGACTTGTGATTTTTTGTATTTTGGGTTGATTTCATACTGTGTATTTGCATGCCAAAGTCCAAATGTAGGCTCATTGACTTCTTAGCTGTCTTGCAATAACCATACAGGTGTAATGCAAGTTTGTGTAAAGGTTTTTGGAAGTATTAATCTTAATGGCATTTGTTATTCTTCCCTCCACACAAATCTGTGATTTAAATGTATAAATATATGTAATTGTGGAAATATAAGCTTCACAGATTCTGTTATAGTTTTATTACAATGTTCTTCATTAAAAAATTCTTCAAAATACTGTCAATATCTCAGCTTTCTATACTGATAGCAATGTTTGTGGGATTCTCCTCTTCGAAATATAGAATTGTTGGGCTATTTTCCTTTTAGAGAAGTTGCTATCTTCTGGTGTGTGTCATTCCTTTTGCATATTTGAGTTCTTGAAGGCTGAATTTAGTTGGAACTTCAGTATGCTCATGAGGTTTTTCCTGGGTACAGGCTGTCATCAACAGCTAACTTTAGCAGGTTATTGCAGGTAAAACAAGGAAAACCAGGCTGGTTTTAACATGGATAAGAGTGGAGGTTTTTTTCTTTTCCAGCTTTATTTTTGAGCACTTTTTTACTTCCTCTCACTGGATTGTTTGGAATATATTTCCAGCTTCTTAGGTAAACCTTAAAATACTTCCAACTCCTTGATTTCTATATACTGTCAGCTGCAGGTTCTGCAGACTTTTCTGGTCTGTTCTGCCTCTCTCACCACTTCCAGCACCAGCTTAATGCAGTGCCATCCAGTAAACAACTTGTAATCCAGGGTGGGGAAGGAAGAAAGTGTAGTTACATTAATTACAGTATAAAAACCATTAGAGTTGTGAAAGGACTCATTAGAGTCTTCCAGTGCAGCTCAGCTGACACTCTGCAAGGCCATGTAGAGCTTGCTGTAATACTTGCACCCTGCAATAACTTGTACTGTCACTGACAGATCACTGATTCCTCACACTAGTGTTGTTGATGAGCAGTGAAGCATGGAAGCTGGTAAAACTTCAGGAATACAAGTGATAAAGATCATGGTAGAAATACCTGAGCATAGTGCAAAACTTCACTGTGCAGAGGCCCTGTTTTCTACTTTTCAGCTCTCCTTCCATTGCCTTATACTCATGTATTATCTGTTGTCTCCTGTCTCCCTTGCTGTTCTCAAGGTGCCTATGTTAGAATTGTACAACCTTGCCCACTGGCTAACCAGTGTGTCAGTAATGCTTTCTCATTCCCTGCTACTGCTTTTGTAAACTCCTTGCCTATACCCTAAGCAGGATGTTCAAAGTGTACATTCTGAGCCTCTCCTTGTTTATCGTCCTTGGAATCTTGGAAGGAACAGTATTTGTTTGTTGCTATTGGTTCCAAACCAGGACTAAGGAGCTCAGTCTCTGACAATAGTCTGCTGGATTTCAATTGAAGAGGTTTGTTACTGCCTCTATTTTTTAACATCCTTTTCCTGTAGGTTCCTTTTCAAATTATTCCACTATTTCCTTGAACTCCACAGGTCTTTTCTTGACATTTCATTAATTCTGGATTCTTTGCTTTCAATCATTGGCTTCAAGTGTTGGAAATCGTAAATGCAGAGAGACTCACAGAGACGTTTATCATAGGCTGCTGCTGTCATCCACATCTCTGTATTGCATCACTTTTTCTTGGGCTGGGCAAAATCCTTACGATACACATCTGGCATGCTGTTCGAGGAATTCCAAGTACCAGGTGAATCCCAAGGCTGGAGCTGGCTACCGCAGTATCATGTTGTTACACATCTGTGAAATCAAAATTGCATTAATCTCTTTAATTGTAGTGCCAAATTAAAATTTCTTGTTTAGGCCCTTTTCCAGTGCTGCACGGTCTTGTTTTTCAGGTTTCTCCTTCCCCTTAGAATGTTGTTCTTGAACTTTTCTTGACTATGTGAGTTTTCATGTTTATGAATGTTCATAATTTTGAATATTCTCCATTCATGTAAGCCTTTTAGCATTGATGTTCCTGATGTATGCTTTAATGTATTCGTGTGCTGTTTCTGAACTTTTTAGTGGAGTGAACGCAAGGACTGAATTACTCTGTGGGGCTCATAGAGGTATTTTTCATTGTTTTTTCTTTTTGTAGCCAAAAAAACCCACAAAACCACTTTCCACTTCAAAGCTCAAACATACATGGGCAACATATGTGTGAAAATCTGCATGTGAATCTTCGTCTCCCCTTTGTCTTCCATTCTTTGAAACTGTACTTTTGATGTTTGAGTTCTTGTAATGCTACTAGGCTTTATTTCATCTGTTCATATTCAGCATAATTTTGATTGTATCAGAATTAGTTATAGCTTTTAAGTAAAAAGGCTTTATTTATTCTTTAATGCACCTTGCTCAGATAATTTCACCAAATGTTCAGCCAGCAAATTATTACTGTTAGTCAGAATGTAAATTAGAGGCTGACGCACTTGCCTCATCAGCTTACAAATTAAGCAGTTAATCAATTTTGGTGTGATATTCCCCCATGGGGATTGTGTTGCTGACTCACATATGCTCAATATCTTCTCCTTTCAACAACAAGCAGGAGTGCAAATGAAGCTTACTCCCAGCTGAGCATTTGCTGGTCACGGCATTCCAAATCCATCAGTCAGTGTATCCTCCTGATAGATATTATTGTCTTATTGCTCCTGGTTACCTCTTTCCTGAGCAGTGCTTGAATACAAAACAGACAATTAGATATGCATACTTAAAAGCTAATAGTGAGGACAGTGCTACAGGGTTATTATGTATGTTATTGATGGGGTAAACTGAACACGGAAATTCTGCTTATGTCTAAATATTTCATACAGTATTTTTGTTAAAAAGCAGATATGTCTGTATGATTTTTTCAATAGACTTGCAATAAGTTTCTAAGGAACTAATTTTACAATCCAAATCCTAAGGCAAGCTTGAGGGAGAAGAGGATAATTTGAAAGATGAACAGAAACTGAAATAATTTTTGATGTCACAGAAATCGCAGTTACAATTTGGTCTGTTTATAGAATGATTAAAATAAATAGAAGCAAGAATTTACTCCTCTGCCTTCACTATATTATTTATTTTATTTCTATTTTATCTTGGGACAAATGTCACCATTTCATAGTGCAAACCTCCATGTCTTTGTTTTTATAAAGTGAATAGTTTTGAATTGTCTGACATATTTGTGCTATTTTTGATTTACTAGGGTTTGGGGTTTTTTGGTGGGGGTTTTTTGTTTGTTTGTGTTTGTTCGTTCGTTTGTTTGTTTTCTAAAAAACCCAATAATTTGTTTTGCCTTTGGACAAAGTTTTATGAAATTGATTGATCTAAAATTAAATGGTCAGAGGCCTTAGCCATACCATATATACACTACATATCAAACCGTTAAACTTTGCCTTTTTAGTGTTGACTGTTGACTCTGTCCTTATATAATCCTGAACTCTGTCAACAAAATCCTAAGTGTGGCATAGCTCAAGAGGGGGAACCAAGCTTCCCTCTTTCCCTAATGATAAAAATACTATATTTCATCTGCTGTGGTTCTAGTATTCCCCAAAATGGGAATCCAGCCAGGGCTTATCAGACATCATATTATGCATAACTGAGGTCAGGGTGTGGATTTGTTTGGGTTTTTTTTTTAAACAAGTCATTGATTCAGTCATGCTCCTATAGGCATCTCGCCAGTTCCTTAGTATCTAGATATTATGGAAGTAAATAAAGGAACTCAAAGTGAGCCACTGGAGAAAGAATCATATGGTTACTACTTTGAGTAGCTGTGTTGGTTTGCAGCATGAAAGTGTTTAATCAGGTGGCTTATTCATTTTGCCTGTTGTTAAAACCTCTGTGTGCCATGTTTGCTAGCCAGTTAATGTCACTTTAATTTTCATACCTGCTACTCTCTAAATTAAAATCTTACTTGCAGCTCTTCTCTAAAAGGTGTAGCTGTGAGCTCTTCAGTTGGTAGCAATGTTCAACCTCTTTTTTTCTTCCCTTTTCCTCTCTCTGCACTTATATTGTGCTTTAGAAATATCACCCATTTCTTAGCTTCTGAAAGTGCACAAGTCTAGCCACATGCAAAGTAACTGGCAGAATGCTGTTGTCAAAAACATCTGCTGTATCTCAGTCCAGAAAAATAATCCTGCTTTACTTCAGTCTGTGGCAGGAAGGGAAAAAGGAAGGGATAATGGAGGAGTGAATTCCTGTAACTACCTAAGGAATGCAGAAGAAAGAATGATGCAAGGAAACAAGCGATACAGTGAGAAAGCGAAGTTTCTGATGTTGGTTTGAGGATGGGAAGTTAAGCTTTCTTGTGCTTGCTGTTGTAGTGTACAGCTAGATGAATGTCTCTCCAGTTTCTCCATTCCCTGGTGATAAAGGTACCCCACAGTATGTGGCACCACCACCACCAAAAAAAAAAAAAAATTTTAGAAAGGTTGGAGCAGTGAAAATATCTGATTTTAAATTTGCTTAACTAACACTGTTTTTCAGTGCAAAGTTTGTCTTTTAGAATACAGTTTTTGGAATCATAGTGCAGGAAAGTCATAGAATGGTTTGGGCTGGAAGGAAAGAGGACATGTAATCCAACCCCTCCTGAAATAGGCAGGGACACCTTTGCCCAGAGCAGGTTGCTCAGAGCAACCAGTTATGTTTTAGAGGTGGAGGAACAGGGAGGTAGAAACAGTATTACTTTTCCT